>JABFQM010003944.1:0-10512 GCA_022816865.1 Zelostemma sp. ZL-2020
AAGACAAATATTTAACGTCGTGTCAATTGTACATACAGAGGAAACGCTGTTGAATAAATTAAGCACGATTGACATGTCTTGATTCAACCAGGAAGTCATTTCCAGAATTATTTGCTGGAAAGGTAATGTTGAAATGTAAATTCATGACCAACGCTGCACTTCAAGCAAGAAAATTCCGCTTTGCTCCGTAAACAAGTTGAATATGAAATAGAGTTCTCCCTAATCGGTATTCACGCTCAGCACATGTTAGATCTGGTGGCGTGTCATAATCAGCGAGTCTGATAGTGTACCCATGGAAAAATGTCGTCGAAAAATTGAAGCGAATTCGTCCACTGGCGATCGTCAAAAAATATTGACGTTCGCCAATATAAACGATCGTCTATTATTGACGATCGTCAAAAATATTGACGATCGTCAAAGAATATTGACGATCGCCAATTATTAACGATCGTCAATTAATAACGATCGTCCAAAAAATATTGACGATCGCCAATAATCTTGACGATTGTCAAAAAATTGGAGCGAATTCGTCCATTGATGACCGTCAAAAAGTGCCACTATTTTTTGACGATTGCCAGTGGACGAATTCGCTCCACTTTTTTAGAAGACATTTTTCCATGGGTACTGATTGAATCAGTCACTACGGTTTTACTGAATGAATCAGTAAATTTTTACTGATTGTCAGTGACTGATTTCTTGCTTCTTGAATCAGTCAAATTCAACTGACAATCAGTCAAATTTGACTGATTCAGATTTAGAAAGTAGATACTTGGATAAAAGCAGTTGTACGCCAGTTTATTTACGTAGTAAAGTGACGAAAAATTGATCGCATTGTCTGTATCTCAGACCCTATTTGAAGCAACGAAAAATATAAAAAAATGTTCATAAGAAATTTTTCCATTAAAAACACATGACGTCTTTAATATCTTAGTACCTTTTCAGTGATATTATATTGTTACTCTTGCGTTACCTTATCTGGTGACTAAGGTTGCTTTGCTTGTTTGTTGAATTCAAAGAGAGTTGGAAATACTTGGTATTTTTTTCGTCTTTGCCAGTTTGCTTGTCTTTTCACCTTCTTCGTTGAGACTCATTTCCACGTCAGAAGGAACGTTTGAATGATAAATGTCTCTTCTTCGATCTACAATGTCCAAAATCCATGTTGAAAATCACGTTCCTTGGCATTTTAAACAAAATAAAAGCATTCAGTAACATAAAGCAATAAAAAGTGGATTTTGCATACGAGCAAAACATTTACTAGATACAATCAGCGCTTCGCTGAATGATCTAAGGGAAAACCTAAATAGAATTATGGTAATTGATCAAGCGAGACTGATTGCGGGAAAGCAACTCGACCCTTGCATTTTAAAATTCTTTTCAAATTCGGCATTATCGTGGTTTATCCCGAATAAAATTATCAAGCTTCCTGATAACTGAAAAAAATAACTCATAAGTTTCCATACACTTATTTAATATCTATTAATTATCAATAACTTTTTTGTTAATTATGTATGAATTGTAACCCAACTAAGTGCGAATTTTTTGGTCTTGGACATGTTGGGCAGATTTCAACACCTGATCTTAACGTTTGACTACAGGTGGAATAATTATAATGATTCGTGATGTTTTTGAATCTTCCAAAACTAAATAGTATATTGTGAATGAGGGAGGTTAAGTAGGAACGCAGGAATGGATAAAAAAACGCCCAGATGACGATTCTGAAAATATTTTATAGTTTTGTATAAGTTTACCATTCCACTGTGTATATTGTACATTTAACATTTGGAAAATGTAATTCTTTTTACTCGTTCCCTTGAATTTCTTTAATCACTAATTGTAATAATATTTCTATTGTTTTTATTCAATCAGAAAACGTAAAAATGTTGTTAGGATAATAAATGAGACCACGTTTTTAAGAAATTTCTATATTGATAAAAAACGGAACGAAAATGGGAAACATTAAAAATTGAGAACCTGGAGACCAAAAGGAGCACATTTTCCTATTTATTTTCATGAAAAAGACTGTGGAAACTATTGAGGCCTATTTAAGGACGAAAAATCGGCCTCGGGATTATAGAATGGCGACCGTTGAGCACCATTTAAGAACCAAACATTTTACTAGTGGGAACATTGAGATCCATTTGAGGTTCGAAATATGATGAAAACAATAGAATGGAGATCATTGGGGACCATTTGAGATCCGAAAATTCTGCCTTGGGTTTCTTTCAACAGGAAAATCACTTACTAGATTGTTTTTTAAAGCACTTTACAACACTTTGTCACATTCTATTTTACAAAACGAAAAGTAGAACCTATATTCATAATCAATTTAGGAACATCACACGAAGTATAGAAAACATTGACGTCATCTTCTTTATAATAAATGCAAACGTGTATAAATTTATATCGAACATTTTTGCAGCTCTCAGTTGAACAGGTTGATTAGCTTTCATCATTACAAAAATGGCGTTCTTCATTGGTTTTATCTTCAAAACGTACCAGTTACTGAAGTAAACGGCGTTTACGATTCTGTCAAACTTTGATTCCAAAGAATCTCCAGCCCAGCAGTATAAAAGTAGCTGCAACAAGTTGATGATGAAGAATTGAGCGCTATTCACCGTGGAACTAATATTCTTATCGTTCAAAGAAATTAATATTTGAACACCTGTAATATGACATGAAAACGTTATGTTATAAATTGATCACGAAACATCTCTGGAGAAAACTTTATTCGTTTAAATTCGAACACTCGATACGCAACTTGAATCTTCTGTTTCTTTTCTGTGAATTTATAGCAGAAACATTCGAGTTTTCCCAAAATAAATGATATAATAAATGAATTTTGCCTTGAATACATAGCATCATCCCACCAAGGCTAAGTTGAATTAAAAGCATGGCTGATAAAGTGTGATCCAAATCTTCCGTCAACTTTATTAAATGGTTATGTCTTTTGATTAAAAACTGAAATCTTATCGAATTTTCTTCGTCAGTTTTTTGTGTGCCAATTTCATTGAGCTCAATTTCAAGTGTTTCCAACCGTCCACAAATACGCATTATCAAACTTATGAAAAACACGTCGTGCCCAATATTTCCGGATCCCACGCTCCATGCCTGTATACGAGTCAGAAATAAAAAGTGCAGAACAAGACGATATTCATATTTTTCACGTAAAGAAATAAATGATTTACCTGCAATGCTTGAAGACAGTAAATTGACTCATAAGTCCACGCATCAAGATCGTGAGTCGTACAAATGGTTCCTAATGGTAATAACGTATTTTCTTCGACTTCAATTACTAGTTTTATTATGATAGGGGCTGATATCATAAATGTGATAAATAAGCAAGTGGCTATTATTTGTCCGAAATATATCAAGCGACTGATGCTAGCATATTTTCCCATGATACTTGTGAACCTAGGATTCGTAATGTTCGTCCAGTCATCGGCAGCCGATAATAAATTAGAATACATTTTGTCGCGATAAATCCAGCAAACTGTCATCTTAGTGATACTATATATACAGACAAAAGCGTAAGTGAGGAAGCGGATATTTACATCAGCTTTGCCGCAGTTCATTATTATTTCAACAGTCACAACCAAAACCGTCAATTCCTGAATGTTGAATTTATATAGTTAGATCACAATAAAAAAATTACTACACTTTATTTTGTTTGGAACCTGTATGAAAAACGATACAATGAATCGGAGATTGGAAAAAATTCTGCTTGTTTCCAACGGCCATGTTCCGCAAAGCCAAAGCGAGATTCGGTTTAACCCAAACTCGCGAAGAAAGCCGGGGTTTCGGAATTTATCTGTTTTCTTTTCCATTTAGAATGTCTCAGACATTGCTTTCTTCAGATAAAGAAAAAATTGTTCTTGATTTCCGCAACAAACGTAGAAAGTTTCGTTCTCTGCTGCAGTCTTATATATAATGTATACATTCGCCGAATAAAACCGCAAATCCAATTAAAAAACATGTTTCTTTACAGTATACGCTTGCCTTGAAAATATGTTCGTTGATAACAAGTTGAGGTATAGTAAGGAAGCATTCACAGAAATCAATATTCAATTCACGATATTACGTGGCTCACCAAAGTAAGGGAGTGCGCATATTATGGTCGTTTGTCCGCGATATGCACTCTGACAGAAACGTTTAGGGCGACTCCAAAGACTCGAAAGATCTTTGAAAATGAAAATATTCTAGTCAACGATTAAATATATTTTCGTTGTTAATTATCCTCTTCTACGATGTGAAAATTCCTAATCTTTTTAAAGTTTCCGATTGATTTAATTATTTGTTCGATTCATTTGCGCAACTCGGCATTACTTTCTTTCACAGATTTAACGAAAATTGTGACAATGCCGAAGAGACATCTCGAATTGGACGAATACTTTTCACGAAGTCAACGTAGAATTATCAAAAAATGCTTGCAAAGTGACGATTCTGACGATGAAAACATGTATAAATTCAAAACTTACGTAACTGTTCGACGTTTACTTTCAACCCTTATTTTCGTTGTAGGAATAGTCCACGAAAAATTATTTCAAAACAACATTATTCGATTCATTAAAAAATGTTTTTCCATTAACACTACTCATGATTTATTTTATGCAATGCATCTATTTCAATAGCCACGGATTCTTCCAAGTAAATACGTAAAATGCTTTTATCAGTCCAAATTCATTTCAAGATACTTTTCTACTAATTAGAACACTGGTTACAGCATTAGCCTAATTTTTTCATTTAAAACTTAAGTATGGGACATCATTCGGAATAATGGGCAAAAACGGTGCCCATATGTTGTCCCATTCTTTTGCCCGTTTAAATGGGATTCGGCCGACTCCCATTTGAATGGGACATACTTTCTCGCATTGTTTTGCCCATACTTTATTTTTTTCACGTGGGTATAAACAACAAGACATTTGATTTTCGCGACAGTGAAACATGTTCTCTTGCTTTATCGGAAATGAAATACACATAGATGAAATACATTCAGGATGATCAATATGTTTCACGAATAAAAGCTCTCCCCTATAAATTCAAGATGAGTCATTAAAGCTATACCCTTCTTTTAAGGAAGAGACGAGTGTGCATATTTGAGTAGTTTGAACCGCAACGCTTAGAGCCCGAGAGACGGAACTAATAAAATAATTATACGTTTAGAGTCGTCGCTACGGAAGTTCTTTCAACGTACGTCGTAAACCTATAATTTGCCTTTAGAAAAACTTCCAAAGTAATGTTATACGTAATTTTACCTGTACATGAAAGTTGTTGGAACTTTCATCAAACCGCAATCGATGTAATTGTTTCCATCCGCTCCGAAGACACAATCTATATTCAATAGTCACATATAATCTGAACCCATGAGAAACTCACGGGTCTTTATCGATCTCTTACAGTATTACCCTTCCGACGAGCCACCGGGGAAGTCACGATACTTTCTGTATTGATATAAATCTATCACGGAGTACTTCATAATAGATTTATTTGCTCACGCGTGAGTTCAGCATGCGCGCACTGTTTTAGCACTAAATGTTAGATACACCTTCTAATAAAAAATCAGTTGCATTTTGACATTGGATATTCAATCCTAAAAGGTAAAGAGATTACTGTTTTCAACGTGGTTACCCCATGCAGTACATGGGTATACATATATACCTATGGGTATACCTCCATGCAGTATAGGCACAGTCCACGTTAATCTTTAGATTATCGTTGATAACAAGAATCAAAGAAGTTCAAAAAACGGAAAATCTTAAAAAACATTCAAACGCCCTTGCCACCTACATCAGCGGCCGTTTTCCCATCTTCAAGATGTTACCCGGCGATTTCAGAACATCTTGAAGACGTTCTTGATTTTGCATTGGAACGTGTCTTAGACGTCTTGAAGACAGTTTTTGCTAACATCTTACAGACGTTACGGCCACTAAAATAAGAGGCCATTTGACTGTTTTTAAGATGACTAGAAGATGTGACTGCGCAGTACCGCAACCTCTTCAAGACGTACGCGCATTTTCATGATAACGTGATTTAGACGTCTTGTAGATGGTGATGTGTTGTTTGGGGCTGTATCTGAACTCGCGTCATCGGATATTTGAGGTCAAAAATAAGTAAAGTATCCGGTTAATGTGATTTATTATCCAACAGTTCATCGTTCTCGCGATTCTTGTGGCCGTCGCCGTTGGTTTTCCATCACCCCTAAGACCAAAAGATGATGTGTACATTGTGAAGGAAACTCCCTTGACCATCACCCCGGAAGGCTATATTTATTCATATGAACTCTCAGACGGGCAGAAAAGACAGGAAACGGGCCAGATGAGGAATAGGTTCATGGTCACCAAAGAAAGTTTCTCTTACATTGAGCCAGAGACACATCAAGTCATCGCCGTGACATCCTGTATACAAAGGATGAGCAAGGCTACAGATCCACGGGCACTCACATCCATAAAGCTCCATTTGCCTAATTTTGTTGTTATTGTTGATTTTCCTAATAAAATTCAAAAACTTTGTTGAAAAATATGCGTTTCACTATCGTACAAAATGAAGTTAAATATCTTCCGAAACAAATGTTCGTTTGGCGAGTTTAGGACTCGTAAATTTGATCTGGAGTCGCATAAAAAATTATAGACTGAGAAAAAGAATTCGTTGGAAATTGAGGTATGAATAACGTCGACTTGGTTTTGTCAATGTTTATTTTTTATTTACCAACATTTTTAAAACAGATTATTGCGTCTAAGAGTATTCCATCGGATTCGTAATCTTCGCAATTAAAAAAATGTATACCGAACGACAAAACACGCTAAAAATCATAGTCTTCGCGTAAATCTACGTAAAAAACGCCTTCACTTGACCCTTTTGGCTTCGTAACACTTCCCGGAATGGAATCGATCGCCGCGTAATTTCGGGCGAAACCTTCAGTGTACATGATTAAAAATCCTATCTAATTTTCCCCGCGGCTTTTGCAGCAATGTACAATAATGTCGTAACCTAACAGAATCCGACTGCGAAATTTTGCGGTCGATCGATGAACATTGAAAGACGGATGATTACCCAATCGTACAATTCTGTTTTACAAGCTCTAATGCATTTTTAACATCTCGGTAAAATTTATAAAACTGTAACAGAGAACTGTTTTTTTCATGGAATCCATTTTTCAATTTTAAAGCAATTTGTAAAAACAGTGCTCTGCTCGAACAAACTCGACAGTCGAGCAAGTATTTGATGCAACAAGTCTTGTTTTACTGGCAAGAAAAAGATTCTTATGATACTGTGCGCTTTTCACCGGAACTGAAATGGTCGCGGCATAAACGACGTGTTGCTTACTTCTAACTACGTGCGCGGAATGATAATTCATTATTTCAATTTATCAGTACACTTCGGTGCACGTTATTTCATAATAAAGTTGAATACACATCGCCTTTCCTCTTTGTAAAATTTCCAAGTCTTCCCAAGTCTTCCAATAGCATTTTTCCGCGTGAACAGTTTTTTAAACTATCATACTTTAATTAACACTACTTTAAACTCATGTGTACACTACTCATAATTCAGAACAGTTTCTTCCTTTTTGTAAAAGTATTTGAATAAAAATGTGTCAAAATTCAATTACATGTATAAATCTTCCATTTTTACTTAAACATTAAAAAAAATTAATAAAATATTCGAGCAATAATTTTGACGGCTCGAGGTAAGCTTATATTCGTTGATACAAGTGAACTCCGCAAAGTCCAGGAACTTCAAAGTTAATAAAGTTGAGATTGCAAATAATATCTATCGTTCATCTTACTACAAAAGCATTAATTTCGATTAGTACAATTATTGCCAAAGTGCAGTTAAACGTTTCGTACTCAATTTCATGTAAAGACGAACATGACTTTCATCAATGTTCAGACGTTATTTTGATTCGCTGACTAGATAAATAAACAATAGGTACATTTTCCACTACTGCACAATTTTTCATTAAAATCATCGGCGTTATTCGCAAAGTACGGAAACATTAAAACGGTTTTCAGCGAAAAAAGACCAAAGAAAAATTCAATTGGTTCATCAACTCAAAATTTCTGCACCCAAAGTTTCCCAGGAAACTTTTTCACCTCCGAACGAGTGCTGCATTTTCCTCGCATTTCCTCAACGATTCAGTCAACAAACTTCAAATATACTTTTCCAAATGTCGAGGGGAAAACAGCATCGGCCAAAGGTCGAAATTCATATCACAATCCGGCTCAGCTTTTGCCGATGAGTTTGTGTCTAGCGCTAGCAAGTCTCTCGACGCTCACGGCCTGTATTATGCCCAAGGCAGTTTTGTCCCAGAAGCTCTTAAGTTTCTGTTTATCGTTCAAGTTGATCATGCTGAAGCTCTTATCCTTGGACATTCGCGCCTCTTCAGTGGTCCGGGAGACCATCGACAGTAGCGGGAATTCCCTTACGGTAGAAGGAGACTGCTCGTCCCGCACGCTCAAAGAGCCGGAACGCGTTCTGCGAACAGGACACGAGCTCAGGCTGCGAGACCGCTGCTCGCTTTGTACTTGCATCGGCTTGCGATACGTTTGGGGTTTGCAAAACTTGAAATTATCGGAGTCTTGTTCCTTGGCACTTGGTGGCGACGGAACAGCTTCTGGTTTCAACGTTTCGGATTCTTCACGCTCGGTACTTTCGCAGCTCGTAGGCAAAACGGAAGCTTCGGTTGCTTTCTGGCACGTCAAATTTGTGAGCTTGTCCAAGCCTGCTTGCAGCTCCAGTTCCCATAGGTTCAAAGTCGCCTCGCTGCCGTCTGCAGATCGACTGGGAAGATTTTCGACGCGTCGTTTCAACTCGTACACGTCCTACGGAATATTCATGTTTATAATGAAGAAAATAATTGGTAACTGAAGAGAAGTTCTCTTTGCAACACGCCAACAAAAATTGAACCTCGAAATCTTGAGCTCTGTCATCGACGTCGGTCTCGCTGCTGCCGGCTATGGAGTTCACTCTGTTAATCACCGATTTGCTCAATTCCTTGTCGTAATTCAGACTATCTTCGGACCCGTCGAGTTCGGCTCCAACGCCGGGTTCCCGAGGCCCGTTTGCCACAATATCTATGAAAAGAAGATAATGTTATTTACAGTTTATATCGAATTGTTTTATCGTCGTTATTTTTCAATTACCAAAGTCTCTTCTTTGTTCGTGAATACTATTGCTTATTTCTTCCAAGGCACGCAAGCTTTTCGAATACGCTTGTTTCGCGTTTCTTATCGAGTTCTCCAAACAGCCCACTTTCTCGTTCTGCAGTGCCAACTTTTGATCGAGCTGCGCCGCCAGATCAAAGTACGATTGAGATTTCCTTATCGATCTGCGATATTTCTCTTCCAGCTCCTGTACCTTTTTCTCGGCATCTTTGAATATCTGGGTTATTTTCTGATGCTCTCGACCGTAAGCAGCTTTCTGATTCTCTGCATCCATGACCTGCAGGTATAATTTCATTATTACTTTGAGAAAAGTAAATGCAGGAATTGGAAGACTGAATTTCTTACTTTGATCGTCGCTTGATTGAGCGAGTCTTGCCATGCTTGATCAAAATTCCATTCGTGTTTGTGCAAGAGGTAATTTTTCTCCGCGGTTTCCACCGTGTCCTTTGCCCCCACGAGAATTTCATTAGCTCGTTTGAATAACTCGGCTTCATGTTGACATCGTATCTGCGAAATCAAATTTTTCATTGGAAAAAGATTCACATTAATCGAGGATTTAGATAATCGTTTCGTCCTGCTTAATAATTACAAAAATTTGCTCGTCATTTCCGTTCCCGTCCGTGACTCAACAGTATGTTCGCCTTGTATAAACTCAAAGGTGAAATGTATGATTTTTAAGATTCAAAAGTACTAACTTTAGCGCGTTGCGCTACTTGCAAAGCCTCGAAATAATAACGGGCCTTTTCAATGCAGCTATCGCCTATCCTGTTACGTTCCTCTTTCAAGCGATGCTTTTTCTCCGAGAACAATTTACCGCAGACCGTACGCGCCTCCTGAAAATACAGCGCAAGGTTAAAATGGTGAATTATCTCACAAAGTAATGCGCTAGGAAATATCAGCAATTTTACATGCAGTAATTGAGAAATGCATTTGTACTGTAATGCGCAGTTAATTTATGCCCAGTCTTTCATTTACTGTGAGCTGGTGCATGATAAATTCAGGAGATTAGAGATATCTCTTACAGTACAGTGCTTACTTTGAAATGAAGATTTAATAAAATGTCCGGTTGAAAATATTCTTTGAAAACGAGTTTCAAAAGTTCATATTCTCCCGTGTAAATATTTCTAAGTTCATCCTTGCTTACATAATCTCATTGCAGTTTGCAAATGCTCATTTCGCGAGGGAAAATACTCACATCCAATGCTATTTCGAGTTGATTTATATCATTCGTCGCATTGTTTAGATTTTCCAGTTCGACCTGTAACATATTTTTAGAATTTTAAAATTACTCATTTAAATGCAAATAATAATAAGTTATGAAAATTCCTTTTTGTCGACGATTTCGATGTTCCTT
>JABFQM010003945.1:0-10511 GCA_022816865.1 Zelostemma sp. ZL-2020
CAAGCTTTGCCTTCCGGAGGATTTTCTGAATTTTAAACGGAAAAATAAAAAGCTGGAATATCGGACGGGGTGGCACGTTGAACAGCGGGTCCGCTCACGGTCAGGATTTTTGGAGCGCGACGATGGATACCAGTCATTCTTCCAGCGTTCCAGCAACATTGACGTCGGAACCAAAGCCGGCAGTACCGTTGAGCTATCTACTTTATCCCCTCTGCGTTAGCGGAGCTTTTCGCTGATCCTGGAAGCACGAGCAGTTCGAAATCGTTCGGAGAGGTAGCGTCAACACTCTGCACTTGTTCGTTCTCTCTTTCTCGCTCTCTCGCCCTCCGATATCTCGATATATAAGCATACAGGGTGTTCCCAATTTAACGCACCGACTTTTCGAATGTTTGTATCGATCTTCGATCTTTTTTTTCTCGCCTCGTGAATATTTTAGTACTAGATTCATGCATGGTTTCGATGTATTTAATTGCGGATCTGAAACATTGGAATGAATCCGTAGATGAGAAATGAAATTATTAATTGAAAATAACGGAAAATATGAAACATTTCTTGGTTAGAGTGTGTGGATAATAAAGGCGAACGAGTCGGATTGATTGTCCTCGAATTAGACAGGGTGTATAAGATTATAAGTGTTGAACAATAGTTTTAATCTCTGACCATACACTATTGCAAAAGTAATAAAACACAGCGTGAGCATGAACAATGAGAAATAAATTTTCTCGTGCATGCGTTTTGGAATTGCTACTCGTTTTATCATTAACTACTTTACGCGTTTTAGTAAGAATGTAATTTGGTTAATTTTATGCTCGAAATTGTACGAGGCAATCGACTTTGTTAAGAAGGACATTTTTTATTAAATCCTCACTGAATTAACAATGTTCTTATTGGGAGCAAGTAATTTTTTATTAAATTTTTTAATTAATTAGACTCTTTAATGTTTTTGCATAATTTTCAGGTGCATTTTTCATACTTCGTTTCCTGTGCCGGTAAAATATTTCTTCGATGGAAAAAGTTGAATATAAAGTATGATAAAAATTAATTTGCTGTCGAAAGGAAATGCCTATTTTTACCTTAACCGAAAACTCTTTCATCAGCGCCATTTTTTATTGAACAGGAAAAATGTTTGAAAAATACTCAATGTTTATTACATGCAGTAACAATTAAATTTTCAACTACCAAATTCAAAATAGGAACAAAATTTCGGTTTTGTTTATATCTCATATTCAATTCAATTGTTCATTCGTAAATATTGATCATGTCATTTTTTAATAAATTTTAAAAACGATCAAAACGAATTTTCTCGCCATAAAAAATCTTTACGACGAAATTTCTCAATAACGGAATATCTTTTAGAATAATGCAATATAATGTTGATGATTTGGAAAAACGATTTAAATAACATTGCTAAAACGATTGCAATATTCGCGACCCACCCTGTACGTAGAGTCGCATATACAGTCTTCTCTTTCCGCCCCAACCCTCTTTACTCTATTCCGCACTTTCGCTCATGGCATCTCCGTCACTCCAGCATAGATAGGCAAGCGCGCTCGCGTAATAGCCTGGCGTGCGCGATAGCAGATACGTGGCACCGCCACGCCGGGCGAGCTCGAGGAGACCCGAGGTCGAGCGATAAATGGTGCCACGGCGTGGCGCGCCACGCCGTCCTTCGCCTCGGCTCGGCGCGGCGGCACGAAATGCCTCGGCTTCGTACAGTCCGCGCGACTCTCGAGAAAGCGCGACGATACAGACGCCCTCAAAAGCCCCAGCGGCGCGACGGAGACGGCGATAAAGGATTTACGCCAAAAATATCGGAGTCGCGCCGCGGCTTCGCCGGATGAGGAAACGTTCAACTGCGAATTAGCGCGCGACGCGGAACGAGATCAAGGGGGACGAGGCGGCACGGAAGAGGCGCGCAATTATTGAGGACTCTTAATTTCGGAAACGCTGGTCGCCGCTGATACTGCTCAAACGTTTTTATTCCTTTAATTCAGTCAAAAATTAACGTTTTTTGACAAAGAGCGCTTTGGTAAAAAAGTATAGAAACGTTTTCTTTTTTGTTTAGTTTTTATTGAATAAGTAATTTTTTGTGACATTCAATATTTTCGTATTTTAATCTTATTATTAATAAAAACGACCTGAAAATCTGGCAACTACTGATTACATACAAAAATTATGTTCCCTCCGGAATATTTAAATAAAAGAGAGACGTACAAAAAGAGTTATTTAGGGAGGAACCTAAGACATAAAAAATTATGATACTCTGAATTGTTGTCCAAGATTGTCTTTACAATTAAACCTTTAACAAAGCGAAAAAACCGAATGAAAATAATTCCTCGGGCTTCAACAAAGATTAGGACGAGCACTTTATGGACGACCCTATATAAAGGCGCCTCGGCTCTGGCGATCCAGGTTGAAAAGTGAGCGCGAGTGAGCATGACGGTCCACGAAAGGGAGGAAGAGAGAGAGGAGGAAGTGGAGAAGCATGCTCGGTTATTTATCACGCACAGCGTGGTTCGCCGATCGCATCCTCTTCGTCTCTGTCGTCTCGTTTGGCACTCTTGACTCTGCCTCCGACTCTTTCTTTTCCCGGCTCGGTCTCGCTCTTCGCCTCGCCGCGAGTCTCTGTCATTTCTCCACTTTCTGCCTACGTCTATTCGTCGTCTCGTGGCGATCCAGCCGGCAGTAACGGTCAAGAGCCCGGCATCGCGACGTCGACGACGGCGACGATAACCAAGAGGGACTCGTTACGAGCGTTCCGATAAACCTACCACTTCCTCGACCCCTTTTCCGGCCCTCTCCATTCTCACGCTCTTCCTCATATAACTCTCCGGAGACTCCCTTGTCTCCCTCCCCCCCAACACTCCGATACTACTGTACCAGTTTCGCGTGTACAGGGTGTTTATCATATTTTCTTATCGACCAGTCTGGATTCGACATCAACAAAAATACAACGTCGATTTAGTAAAACTGCCTCCTCCAAAATTTGCTTTTTCAAAGCGCCGTTTTATTAAATTCGTATAACATTGCAAAAGTACTTGAGGTTTCTTATTACTTTCGACTTAAACTTAATACCACGCGGTCAAGGGGCGTGAAGACTGGTGATTGGAATTAACGACTCGGCGACGGTATTGATTATTCCTTGATTCCTCCTCGATTCGCACTTTTGTTTATCAGTTGCTTTAGGTTCTTTAAAAAAAAGCAGCCCTCGTTCTCTTTTTCTATCACGCGCACAATTTTTCCAATTCAAATGACCAAAAAACGTAACCCAAGAAAGGGATCGAATCTTCTGTGATCCAGAACGAAGACATTACGTCGGAGAGAAAAAGCGAGTCGGAAACTCGGAACAAAAAGGCCGCGCAACAGCGCGGCGCGAGGGGGGAACGAAGAAGAAGGTACGTGCTTCGTGAGACGTTAAGCTTCTGCGAAACGTCGTCAGCAATCGACGGACGTCCGATAGCTCGAGGATCTCGCAGTTTCTCGCGCTATCGGTTTCCCTTCGGAACGGCGTTCCCACCCAGAAGCATCGATCCAGGGTTTGAAGGCCTTCTGCTTACGCTCGGAGCAAGCGGAGCGTCGGGACCACCCTTTCAAGTCGTCGGGTATTATCGAGCCCGACACAGAGCCACCGAGGCATCCGCTTTCTCCTCCTCCACGAAGAGCCAGCCTCCGCTCGGCTCTGCCTCGAGTTCGACTCGGTTCTGCCGTCTTGTTTCCAGCCCGCCTGCTGCCACCTCCGCTCTCGTCCTCGTCCCCCCCGACCATTCTTATCCGACCTCGTCTCTGACGACGACAACCGACTCTAAATGCCTCGCGAAAAAGAACGCGGCGCAGCAGCCACTCGAAGATGCGAAATAAGAAGCTCAGCGTCTGCACTCGGGGACGCTGATCGGTGACTTGGAACTTTGACGAAAACGTGAACGACATCCCCACGAGAATTCTGGCTACTGCATTTTTCCCGTTACCAAGGCACTTTTTTTTCGAAGAGTTTTGCTTTTTTAGGCACATTTTCTTTGAGGGAAAATTTGTCGCGTAGTTTATTTCGATGATCTTGAATGTTAGAATTATAATTTATGTTGAGACGAATGTTTGGGTTTGGTCAAAGTTTCGGGTATTTATGGTGTCATATGTAACGGTATTTTAACAATGTAATTGAGAAGTATTCGCATTCATTCCTTTAATGGGGAAAATGGATTTCTCACATAAATACTTATCATGTTTATCGAGTTCAATTAATTTCTTTTAATATCAGATCGCAGACATTGATCAATAATTTTATAATTTTTGTATTTATTTCATAAGGGAAATGTAAGCTTAGCGATTCTGCAGACGTTACCTGAAAAATGCATTAGCGATCTCAGGAAATTTTATTATAAGTCAAATAAATAATTTAAACTTCCGTTACAAGATAATAATTTTTGAGGAGTTCAAGCTGCTTCAAATTTTGATCTCAAAAACTGTCGTTTTAGAAATTGAAATTTATTACATTCTTTTGTTCGACTTGTATATTTTGAATTCTTATCTTCATTCCAACATTTTGATTCATTTATCTCGAACTTCACTTCATAAACAATTTAAATGCATCACAGTTCAACTATTCCAAAGTAACGGGAGTGACAGTCGGACGCAGAAAAAGTTAACATTATAAAAGGTAGAATTGATATTTAAAAAGAATATACCTACCGTTTTTCCAAATGCCAGTCTGCGTATCCTGTACGAATTTTGCTTGAATTATATTTTTTGTGTGAAAAACGCATTCAAAAACGGTAACGAAAGTTACGTATTTAAATACTTGACTCACCATTTAGATTTTCAAACTCCCTATTTTAATTTGCAATTTTGAAACATGTAAAAAAAGGTGTTGAACCAAAAAAATATAATTTTCTTTTTCCAGGCGCGATATGTCAAACATTGATAAGAATTTGAATGAAATAATCGATCATTAAGCATAAAAATGTAATTGTGTTTAAAATACACCAATAGTTTTGCGTAGAAAGGAATGAAAGAAAAAATATATTGACAAAACTTAAATAACAAATCGAGAACAATGAAATGGAATAATTTCATTCGAAACTACTTTCGGCGCTGCAACATTCGCCAGGGGATGTAGAATTGAAAACCCAACGAATCGCGAAAACAGCGTTCATAAGCGCGTTTACATGTAACAAACGCATGTAAAGAGATTACAATGAAACGCTGGTTTTTGAAAAGTGTTTCGTAACGAGTCAAAGAGTCATTCGAGACCTTTGACAAAACTCGCTCGAAAACACGAAAAGCTCCCGTAATTTTCGGCGTTTGTAACTAGATAATGGACTTCAATTTTTCCGCGCGGACCAGAATTTCTGTTCATGAAAAGTAAACTTTTCGATGATTGCTGATCAAACTGATCCAGAGCTCGTGCCGGAGATGCGCCTGTCGATTTAATGAGGGATTGAGACTTTTCAACAATGCGCGATATCTTTTGATATCCGCGCTGACCGCGCCCTGTCGATCTGTCGAACATTGACGGGAGCAGTCAGGGATATCGTCAAGGCACTAACTACCGTAGCCTATACGTATCAGCCAGCTGTCACTTGCCGTTTACGGCATTAATGAATAGCCGATGGAGGGAGCCTTGCATTTAGTCGATTACGAAGATGAAAGAGCTCGTATCGTGAAAATCAATAATCGTTTTCTGACACGATGGCGACAAAAAATGGTGTCACAAGGGCCATTGAGCGCACTTTGACAGAAAACGAATGTTTTCAATGCAAAACATCGCCAAAGTCGCAATTTTCAGCGAATTTCGCCCTGGACGCTCGGAAATACAACGAGGAAATATTTAATTGAAAATCGCAATCGAACTTTCAACTTTTGTACGTCGAGTTAAAAAAAAAAAGTTTGAATTCAATCTTGTTTGAATTAATCGGGAATTAACGACGTTGACCTACATTTTTTATGGAATACCAGTGACGTCTGACCATACTCAATTTTATCACTTACTTTGGAAAATAGGGATGCCTGGAATCGCCAATAAAGAGCGAGTTCCCCAAATAAGTCGGCACAAAGAGTGAATAAATAAATGCGCGTAGTGAATATTTTAGTATTTTTCATCCTCTGCCAATTACGTATTTCCCTTCGAATATTAAAAATGCACGCGTAGCACTTTACCGTTTCTTGAAAATTGTCGGCGCAGTGCGATCGAGGAAGTTCTCGAAAAAAATCTTCGGATCGATGTACGCTTCGGAGTACGAGAAAAGCCTAGAGGTTACCCAAATTGGCAGTGCGAGCACGAATACATGCTGCTGCTCTCACGCAGCGTCGTGGCAGAAAGAGAAGAATGGGTAAGAGCAGAAACAGGAGATGCCGTGCGAAGGAAAAAGGCCAAAGAAAGAAGGAAAAAGCAGCACAAGTGTGCGCATCTATCCGCGTACACACTGGGTGTATCTACAATTTTGCATCCGCATCTTTTCCAATTAAACCGCGAAAATGGACGAGGCTTGACATTTATATCGTTGGCTTAATCTTCCGAGAAAAATTGTTTACTGACCTCAACAAGACACGGCAAATTTTAATGAGAAAACTTGAATCACGTGGTAACTTAAGAGACGAGTGCTAACTCAAAGTTAATACGTTCGAAACTTGCGGAGAGAAATCGAAAGGAAAATTTACCAATGATTCGAGTGCAAAATGAAAACTTTATCCTTCATTTATTCCGAAAAGCTTTGAAAAACCAATCGAACAGTGATGCAAAAATTGTAATCTCAATACCGTTTTTACGCGTGAACAAACAACTCGATTCGGCCAATCACGAATTCCAAATTCGGCATTGAATTTAATTTTCTCCGTACGAATTCGGCACACCCAGTACGTACGAGCAAGCACACGTACGAATGCAAGTGCATTTGTGTATACACGATGAGTCTCGTGCCACCAACGGCTTGCTTATTACGCGGCGAGCAAGCCCGTCATCCGTTTCGACGCCGGCTTCGAAAATAATGTCCCTTTCGAGCAGCAAAGCACCCGACTCTTCGACTTTCCTCGCCCGCCACGCGACTCTGTAGTCTCGAATTTCGCGCTTTCAAAAGCGTGCTTATGAAGAGTCTCGGTTGCTTCGCACGACGCGTTTCTAATCGAAGCGGAAACGCGTTTATCGCGGTCTCGGAGCGAGGCCAATTTTTCACCCAGGGTCAATACTTTTGCCGGCCAAGAGAGAGCGGAATATCGGGGGTACTTAAACGCGGCGTGTGGAGTGGCGGCCAGAGGCGAGGATGGAAGCGGAAGAGAGCGCGCAACGTACCACGAGCTCTGCTCTGTGTGTACGTATGGATGTGGAAGTGGAAGCGCGAGTGGAAAAGAGCCCGGAAGCAGCGGGACGGAAGCCAGCCTCTGCCTCGCGAACGCCGCTTCTGTCCAACCAACGGGTGGCTCGTAAAGTAACTTCGAAATATCATTTCTGTGACTCGCCTTCGAAATACTTGGCACCCCTGCCAAATTCGCATCAGCCGCCGAATTTAAACCGCCGAAGAATGGATAAATCTCCGCCGATTTTTGGACTTTTACCCGCGACATGTTTTTCTGGATTTTCTTTGGCGAAAGCGATAACTCGGGAGCTCGCCTTTTGTATTTCTACGCGACTTTCGCCGACTTTTTTGGATTTTCGCCACCCGAAAATGTGACTTTTTTTCGACAAAATAATTATATGGAAAAACCAATGACAAAAGTCATTAAAATGCAAAGTTTCATACTCCGTAAAAAATGAACGATTCCTAGCTCGTCCGCAAATTCTTATGCTTTTCTCCGACTTTTCGAGGTTTTCCCTGTATACCCTTTCGAATATATGGCGCCAGCAAAAGCGTTCATTGCGCTTAATTCCGCAAGGGTTTGCGTTTCAATGGCAGAGATTTTATGACAAACAACAAGGCGGCAAGTGCCATCTGCGGCTGTCAGAGTCACCGGAGAGAGAGAGAGAGAATTGCAGCTCGCGCCCCTCATTCGTGGCGCACCCTCTGCGCTCTTTGTCACCCCTCGCGGGAATGACCGGTATTCGTTATGCCGTGAAGTGTTTGTCGAGAGATTAGGCGGAATGACGTATATATTCTGCCACACAGCCTCTTTTCGGCTTAGTCCTGGCTTTAATCCCGATGGATCATCAGCCACGACGCAGCGCCGCGCTTCTGTAAACCCCGGCCTCTTTTTGCGACGTACTTTGCTCCGACGAATCGAAATGAAAAGTCTCCCATTAGCGAGCAAGGATTAGCGATACAATTGGCACGGATGATCCACTTTCGAGCCCGTAAAGATCAGAAGGCGCAATTTTGCGAATTGATTCTCCGTGAAATGTAGCGAAATACCTTTTTTGTTTCATTACCAATACTTTCGGCGTTTTTTTGGAAAGCAAATATCGCCGGGCGCGCCTTCCAATTGAATTCGTTCCGTACTTAATCGTTCACGGTTTGACAGTCGGCCAGGCAGCGACGTCGAGCGTTAGAGCGACGTGAAAAAATAGGGACAGTCAGCGTATCTCGTTTCGGTTGACACGTCGCGCTGGTCATTTCGACAGGAATAGAACGAGGTCGTGAACCAGACGTCGGACTGCACACGGAGTGTTTTATTACGAAGTAATGTGTCACCGGCTCGCTTGATCGATCGGACTTACTGAAAAATTTCGTGTAATTGCTCGATCAGACGGGCGCTATATCGAGTGATTTTATTCCGCGGGACGCGAATCGGTGCGCCGCGGGAGGTTAATAAATATTTGAGGACGTTCCGATGATTGGGTTTGTATCACCGAAACTCCCTGTTAAAAATAAACGCCGCTGAATTTATTACGCGCTTGGAGAAGAAACTTTTTTTCTGATGAAAGCATGAGAAATTTAATCGCTCTCTTGGTAAAAGGCGGGTTATTTCGGTTCCTTTAAATGACGTATTATATTTCAACGCGGTAGAAAATGTGCTGTCGTGCACTGGCGTTTCGCTGCACTTGCACCCCGTATTATTTTAGCGAAATAATAAAGCTCGTGACAAAGAGCGAAGGAGAAATATGCGTAACGCTCGGGGAAGGGTCCTCGGCATGGGGATATATATTCGCGTTGCTTGTTTTATCAAGCAACGAGCGGACGACATGACCCATTAGTTTAAAAAGACGCACTTCAATAACTTTCACGCCCCGTCCGTCATCTGTTTTACACTGCGAAAATACGTAATTAGAGGCCAAACACGCTGTTTCAAATGATTTGTTTTATTTATTTTGCTGACGAAAATTGGAAAAATCTTTTTATACAGGTACAAAGGAAGCGTTGATAATAATTTTGGTGGTAATTAAACTTTTCTATTACAAAAAATAATCGTTAGAGGAGAATATTAAAAAAACGAGTTTGTGACTTAAGGGGTGACTTACATACAGTTGTAGTGAGCCAAAATCAAGAATTTTTTTTTCGACCCAAAATGCATATTTGAATACAAAACGAAATGTCATTCAATAGTACAAGTATCAAACTACACATTTTAATTTTTTTTGTTGAAATAGATTGAAAATAGGGCGAGATACAGCAAATCTCCGGAATTTTTTTGTTTTTCGGTGCACACGAACAGTGTTTTTCGGTGATTTTTTTTCCGATAAGAACTTTTGATTTCATGAAGAAAAAACAAGAATTTTGAGAAGCAAAGAAAGTGACTTTTCAGTTTTTCACTCCCATTTTCGTAAAAATTGGAATTAAAAAAAATCCTTCGTTAATTCAGCAGATGTTGATGTTTAGTAACAGAATCCTTTCACTAGAATTTTTCAGATGAGAAAATCTCAAGTTATCGTGAGCACCGAAAAAAAAAAAAAATTTCGGAGATTTACTATATCTCGCCCTTTTTAATCTATTTAAACAGTAAAATTGAAATAAGTAGTTAGACACTTGTACTATTAAATGACATTTCGTTCTGTATTCAAATATGAATTTTAAGTATTAAAAAAAATTCTTGAATTTTGGCCCACTACAACGGTACGTAACCCCTTAAATGTGAATATTTTAACTCGTGGTTTTTCAATGCCAAATCATGATTTTTCAACCACTTCTTTTTTATTGATAAAATTCGCAATAATTTCACTGTGTAAATATCGTAAATAGGGACTATAACATTAAATGTACTAATTATAGTAAAGCATTGATGTTCGCGTAAAAAATGCCACACTGTTTTTATTACAAACTCATCAGTCGATATTTTTTCAAAAACAAGGATCATTAATATACTACAAAAAACAATAATATTACCACGCGGAAAGAGAGTTTGCAATAACTTAAGGTGGATCGATACTTTAATGCAAGGGTGAATTAGAAAAAATATTTATAATTTAACATAATTAATTGCATTTAATATGCCAATATAATTCATTTAACAATATCTTCTTCTTCACAAAAAAAATACACGAGTGAAAAAATTGTGCAAAAATGCTCGTAACGAACAATTGCAAATTTTAACAGTTTTTTAAAAGAAAAATGTTCATTTTTTAGCTAATTGGCATGTTTGGTAATTTATATTGT
>JABFQM010003946.1:0-10511 GCA_022816865.1 Zelostemma sp. ZL-2020
TTATTGGAATATTAAAGCTTTGTCAGCTTTGGTTAACTAGTTTTCCGAAACAACCGACATAATATATGAAAAACAAAAAAGATAACACCCATTTTTGGAATAGAAGTACAGATATAGTCCAGAATGTTACTAACGCCGAAGCTCTATGATGAAGAATAATACAAGTGCGTAAATCAGAA
This sequence comes from Zelostemma sp. ZL-2020, assembly GCA_022816865.1. Taxonomy (NCBI): domain Eukaryota; kingdom Metazoa; phylum Arthropoda; class Insecta; order Hymenoptera; family Platygastridae; genus Zelostemma; species Zelostemma sp. ZL-2020. Next base: position 180 of record JABFQM010003946.1, read on the forward strand.
GCTGGTGACTTGTAATTTGACTCCAAAAATCGACTATCACGTGTCAACTGGAGTCCAATATTTTTAATCCTATAACTATTTTATACAAATAATGTAAGTAATGTGATGTCAATAAAGTTACAGAAACAACGAGAGAAAATTGAAAATTGAAAATTGATTAGTTGTATTTAACCAGTAGGTAAGTTTCGTAAATTTTTCTATATCTTTTATCTCTGTGTAGAGATATATTAATCATCTTTGAAGACGCATTACTCACCTGCATACCGCGTATTTTGCACAGGCGTGGTACGTCAAAATAAACACATTATTATTCAGAATCTGAATCTGAAATAAAGCTAACGCTGAACATTGAATATTTAAGAAGTAAAGTGTATAGTAATTTTGCATATAATTTGGGAAGATAGAGTAATCGGCATATATTATATAAAATTCAGCTTGAGTGTCGTTAGCTGATGCCAAGTTATTTCTAATTTTCTGTATCATGGGCGTGGATATGTAGATAACATGTGCAATATGCACACAACCTAAAAGCAATTCATATGAAATTAATAATTGTATAATAATTAATAATATCAAGTATTAGTATGAAAAGATGAAATATCTGTCTGATGTGGTTATCATGATATTGTTTTTCGAAAGGATTCTTGACTTCAATCGTACCAAAATATAGATACGCTATCATTTTTGCACCTGTAGCATATTTATGAAATATTTCACGTTCATAATCGTGTTTTATATTTTGCCAATCTTCTCTTAATTCATCAAATAAACGGCGAAGCTGAACAAGGAAATCATCGAAAGTGAATTATTAACATTTTGATAAGTTTAGATAAATTATTGTTACAGTCGAATCAATTTACTCTTTTCCTCAAAAAAATGCTATCAAGAAGAACGGTCCAAGAATACAAATGATATGTTAATTGAAATAAAATGTTCATAGTACCTACAGTGTCACGAGTTTTAAGTAACAATAATACCTATGGACAAATAACTCTGAATATTAGGCATTCAAAAAAGTTGAAAAAACAATATACTATCGGATCAATGCTTCTCAGGAAAGTTATGCGAAATAACGGATGATCTTGCGTTACCATATTTTATTGTAAATCGAAGTTACATTTTACGAAGAACGTGATCAGTTCGATTAATGAAATATTTAAGAACCTGTGCATACAGCATAGGCCCAGAAGTAAATATCGCTACGAAAGTTGCGAAACAGTAGCTTAATTTCTGAGGAATATAAGGCCAATAAAGGAACAATATATAAAGGACTTTGGTCATAATGTAGTAGGAACTATTAAAGACGTCATCGTTTTCTCCGCGTAACATTTGCAGCAAGTTACGAATTCTTCCGGCTACTATTGGAGCAAAATAATGTGTAATCGACGAAGTCAGGCAATTCCCTTATCAACAGTATCAGGGGATGATATTATATATTTTTTCAAATTGGCGATGTTCGATTTATTTGGAGCATTCTTCAATTGATTACAGAGAAGCCTCGCGAAACTCGTCATCGATATGCATTTCTGAAAATTGAGCGCGGTCGGTTGAAACCAATTTTTACTGACTGCTTATACCATGGTGCGATAATTTTCCGAGGAGTTATCAAAGACCGTGCGATCGATTTTATACTGTTACCATCAGGCAGAAAAAAGTGCTAAGCCGCGACAGAACAATCGATTTTTTACACGTGGAAACGATTGCGCGTCGGACTAATTTGCGATGTAACGTGAATTTATATGTCGTCATTTCAAAGAGAATAATCCATCCCCCGAATTTGTTGTGAAGTATACGTTCCCCTCTAAAATTGAAACAGTATAAATTCACGAACTGTCAGTTGATTTCACTAATTCAATTTCAGAGGATAAAATGACAACGTCAACGTTACAATTATTTTTGTATTTCGTCCGAAGCTTCATTTCAGAAGTCTCACTCTTCCTTATTGCAACGTGAAACAATAACTGATACTCCTTTTTGAAACCAAAAAGTAAAACGCACGAAGAGCATAATTGTAATAAGTGGGAATCGATAAATTGTACTTGGGGTGGTTTTATTTCGAGCGCTATTACAGTTAAGAATTTTTTCCTTCGAATACAGCCGCAATTATTTTAAATGCCGCCGGAAAACTTGCAATTCCGATGCATCAACTATTCACCCTTTATTGATTATTTTTGAAACCGCGACTCCAAGTATTCCTTGCAGTCTGCCGCGTATACTCCGAGAAAACACTTGCTTGAAGCAGAACTTCGATTGATAATGTACAACTACCATTCTCGAGTCTTTTTTATGATATTCAAATCGAGTGTATAAGCATGAAAATACGTTGATATTTAACCTCTACAAACGAATGCTCTTTTTTACGAAGCAATACAAAAGTAGAGATGCTTTGATTGTTCATTTTAAGCATACGAAATCAAACTGACCGGAAAAAAGAATTCGAAAAATGGACACAGCACGGTTTGTAGCTTCTATTCAGATATACCATTCTTCCAAAAGAATGCTTCATCATATATTGAATATACGATATTCAAACTGTTGGTCTCGTTCTGTGGCGAAACAAAAAAATGCTGTATTAAACTTGAAAAATTTATTTTCTGAATACATGGTTATTAATTTTTTGTATATCTCGGAGTCAATTCAAAAAAATATGTAGAGTATATTCAATGAACTCTATCGTGATAAGCGGCGTGCACGCGATTTCAATATATAGGTCATACGTAGTTTACGAGTTGTAAATTTCCAATTCGTTGACGCACGTAACATATTTCAAAGGTAAATGTCCATTACATTGCAGGATTTCAATTTTCTTCTAGAATTAGCGAAAGAATTTGGTATATTTATCAGCGCATTCTTGTTGACTTCGATAAACACTGCAGTTTCGGATAATTAAATCGATGCTGATAAATAAAAACAGTGTTGAAATTTCATCAAGGCATTAATGGTCTTACTGATAAAAGTAATTACGGTCTTTGCACTCAGACAAGAGGCTAATGAAATTTCAAGTTCCAAAATCAGATGGTGAAAAAAAACTTTGAAAAACATAACACAAATTCAACCTTGTAGAAGATACGCAGGCCCCTCTTTTTTCGTAAATAAAGTTCTTTCGAAATAAATACTGTGCACAGGTGTGGTAAGTCAAAATAAACATTTTATTTCCCAGAATCTGGTACAGTAAAATACATACCATTGTTTATTGAACGTTGACTTCGTAGATAATTGGTTTTATTTATTATATCATTCGCTGGTTCAGTGTCATTTTCTGATGCAATGCTGTTTTTTTCTTACATTGTTATTAATCTAGACACGTAGATAAAATGTGTGCAATGCATGCGAACTGAAAGCAGTACAATTGAAATTAGTATGACGATTGTAATGATAAATTTCTCATATTTGTAGAAGCATTCGTTGCAAATTATTATTGAAATTATCAGTTTGTAATTGTCTGACGAGTGTAGCGACATGATCTTCAAGAATTTCCTGAAATTTGACCACGATTCATCCGCGCACGCTAAACGTCGAATTTTTTGAATGGAAAAGCAAACAATTAGAAAAACAAAAAAATGTTTAGTTTTTTTTTTGTGTGAACTCTGTAGAAAAATGGAGGACGTTTACTACAATAAGATTTATTCTTCATTCACTATTAATTTGGTGAACACAAAGATATAAATACACAGTAAAATGTAATGTTTTGTCTTTCACTTTCCACTGCACATTTTTGCACCCGTTCTTTTCTTCCCCACTTCTCTTCACTGACATCACGTCCACTTGTTTTAACTTACACTGCTCCGTTCTTTCGATTTGCCTTGAATTCACGATATTTATCATGTTTTCTTTACTTTTCCTGCTGATTCGTCCACAAAAGTCGATTACTATATTTTTGAGTGCCGGCTAATTTTAGCAATATTTCTTCGCAATACAACAACGACTTAGAGCTTAACTTTATTGTAAGCCTAATAATGATGTGAATACACAGTACGACGTATTACATGTCTGAAATATAAAAAGTGCAGTTTGAAATATGAAATTGTAATTCTGTGTAAAATTCCAAGCAGTATTAATAAATAACTGCAAATGATACTGAATTTACCACAACGAAATTTTCCAATGTTTTATCGAATACTGGAAGGTGACCATCAAACTGATTATTTTCATCTCTACAAATGACCATTCTCACTGACTTTCCAATTGATTTGATTTGAGTATACCATATTGTTTCGTAACTGGAATGTGAAAATTATAGTGTCGTGAAATTGATTGTAGGTACCAGTAAACGGACTGTTTTTTCATAATTATTTGTATGTATTCTCACAAACAAGTTAATGTAGCTGTAGAATGCGTAATTAATATTTCTCCGTAGTAGCAAAGAATGAATAGTTGAAATAACACGGTACAAGTAATGATCCCGAATTTAAAAACTTCTTCTAAATGGCCAATACTCAAAATGATCTGGAATTTTTATCGAGTTGGAAACAAAACGAATTTTAAAAGCATGTGCTATTTTTGTACAGATATGTGAAAATTGAACCTCACAGCATAAAGAAAAAGTGAAATCAGAATGATGTCAACCATTTTTCCAGCTGTCCAAGCTATTTGCATCATTTTACGACTTGAATCGCAGAATCTAATCAGACAATTTGGTACATTAAACATGTGATATAGAGTAACTGTTGAAAATCGTATTGCCCAGAATGTAACTAACGCCAAAGCTCTATGATGATAGATAATACAAGTGCGTAAATCAGAAGCTAATGACTTGTGATTTCTCTCTAGTAATTGACTATCGCATGTCAACTGGAGTCCAATATTTTTAATTCTGCAACTATTTCATGAACATCAGTAATTTCAATTCAATCAAGTCATAGAAACAACGAGGGAAAATTGATTAAAACAAAATTACGGTTAGTTGGATTTAACCAATAGGTCAAATTCGTCAATTCTTCTATAACTTTTGTCTCGATGTATAAAGTATAATCATCGTTGAAGACGCATTACTCACCTACATGAAGCGAATTTTGCACAGGTGTGGTACGTCAAAATGAAAACATTATTATTCAAAACCTGAACAAGAGATAAACATAACACTGTACATTGGATATTTAACAAGTAAATTAAATAGTAATTTTGGGCAAAGTTTGGTAAGCTAGAGTAATCGGCAAATATTAAATAGGTATCAGTTTGAGTGTCGTTTTCCGGTGCTATGCTGTTTTTTATTCTCTTTATCATGGGTATAGATACGTAGAAAAAATGTGCGACGTGTATACAAGCTGAAAACAATTCAATCAAAATTAAAATTTGAACAATAATAATGGTAATTAATAAGTATAATTCAGTACAAGAATATAAAATATCAGTTTTATGAGTATTCTCGTCTTCGATCGTACCGAAATATAAATACGTGATCATTTTTGCCTTCGCAGCATATTTAATAAATATTTCACGTTCATAATCATATTTCATGTTTCGCCAATCTTCCCTTAATTCGTCAAATAAACGTCGAAGCTAAACACGGAAATCATCGAAATTCAATTATCATTATCTGGATATGTTTAGGTACATGATAATTGTTACTGTCGAATCAATTTACTCTTGTTCTCAAAACAATTATATCAAGAAGGGTGGTCCATGAATACAAATGAAATACTAACTGATAACAAATGTTTATATTACCCACAAAGTCTTGATTTTTAAGCAACATTGATACCTGTGGACAAGTAAATTAAAATATAAGACGTTCAAAAAAAGTTAACTAAACAACAATAGACTATCGGATCAATGTTTCTGATAAAAGATTACGCCAAATCACGGTCGATCTTGCATTAACTCATTTTATTATGAACCGAGACTGCATTTCACAAAGACCGTGATTTGTTCCGTTAATGAAATAGTTAACAACCTGTGCATACAACGTAGGCGCAGAAACGAATATACCAGCAGGAATTGCGCAACACATGGTTATTTTCAAAGGGATATAAGGCCAATAGAGAAATAATATGTATACGACTTTGGACATAATGTAGTAGGAACTATTAAAGACGTCATCGTTTCCTCCGTGTAACATTTGCAGCACGTTGCGAATTCTTCCGGGTACTATTGGAGCAAAATAATGTGTAATCGACGAAGTCGGGTAATTCCCTTATCAACAATATCAGGGGATGATATTATATATTTTTTCAAATTGGCGATGTTCAATTTATTTTGAGCATTTTCTGATTGATTACAGAAAAGCCTCGCGAAACTCGTAATCGATATGCATTTCTGAAAATTGAGCGCGGTCGGTTAAAACCTATGTTTGCTGACTGCTCATACCATGGTGCGATAATTTTCCGAGGAGTTATCAAAGACCGTGCGATCGATTTTATACTGTTACCGTCAGGCAGAAAAAAGTGCTAAGCCGCGACAGAACAATCGATTTTTTACACGTGGAAACAATTGCGCGTCGGACTAATTTGCGATGTAACGTGAATTTATATGTCGTCATTTCAAAGAGAATAATCCATCCCCCGAATTTATTGTGAAGTATACGTTACCCTCTAAAATTAAAACAGTGAAAATACACGAACTGTCAGTTAATTTCACCAATTCAATTTCAGAGGATAGAATGACAACGTCAACGTTACAATTATTTTTGTATTTCGTCCAAAGCTTCATTTTAGAAGTCTCACTCTTCCTTCTTGCAACGTGGAACAATAACTGGTACTCCTTCTTGAAACCAAAAAGTAAAACGCCCGAAGAGCATAATTGTAATGAGTGGGAATCAATAAATTGTTCTTAGGGTGGTTTTATTTCGAGCGCTATTATAGTTAAGACTTTTTTTCTCCAAATAGAGCCACAATTATTTTAAATGCCGCCGTAGAACTTGTAACTCCGATGCATCAACTATTCACCCTTTATCGATTTTTTTTGGAATTGCGACTCCAAGTATTTCTTGCAGTCTGCCGCGTGTACTCCGAGAAAACACTCGCTTGAAGCAGAACTTCGATCGATAATGTACATCTTCCATTCTTGAGTTATAGCTCTTGATATGCAAAAACGAGTCGAGAGTATAAGCGTGAACATTCGTTGATATTCGAGCTCTACAAAGTAATGCTCTGTTTTACGAAGCAGTACAGAAGCAGGAATGCTTCGATTGTACATTTTAACAGTCATCTTGAAGCACTCTAAATCCAATCAACCAGAAAGAAGTAATAAACAAATTTGTAAAGCATGGTATGTAGCTTCTATCCAGATATACCTTCCTTCCGGAAAAATGATTACATATTTTGAATATATGATATTCAAACTGTTGGTCGCCCTCTGCGGCGTACCGAAAAAAATACTGTATTAAACTTCAACAATTTGGACTGGACGTAATTAAATGGCAACTTTATTGAGACTAATTGTTCGAATACATTTTTATTAATTTTTCGGATATCTCGGAGTTAATTCAAAAAGTACGTAGAGTTTATACAATGTATACTATCGTGATGTACTGACTATAAATTAACAGTGTAAGCTATACGTAGCGAAGTGACGTCATTGATGCAACCCCATTGACACTTCAGGTAAGCAGCGTACATAGCGATATCTATATAGAGGTCGTGCGTAGATCACGAGTAAAAAATTTCCAATTCGTTAACGTACGTACCATATTTCAAAGTTCCATGTCCATTAAATTGCAGGATTCCGATTTTCTTCCAGAATTTATTAATTTCTTCCAGATGTTTCTTCCAGAAACAATCGGTATATTTATCGATGTATTTTTGTTGACGTCGATAAACACTGTAGTTTTAGATTATTAAATCAATGCTAACAAATGAGAACAGTGTTCAAATTTTATCAGGACATCAATTGTCTCACTGATAAGAGTGATAAAGGGTCGGAAAGCATAACCATCTTTGCGCTCGGACAAGAGGCTAATTACATTTCAAGTGCCAAAATCAGGCGGTTAAAAATTTCATTTTTCAGTATCTGATTTTGCAATATACATACCACTTTTTATTGAACGTTGACGATGTATGCTATGTAGTTATTTTGTATAAAATTTGAAAAGATAGAGTCATCGGCATATATTATATAATTTGTATCTTCGGATGCGATGCTGCACATTTCTTTCATTGTGATAAATCTGGACATGTAAATAAAAAGCATGTAAACTTTGTAAAAAATGGAAGTAGTTGCAAATGACGTTAACAACAATAAGATTTATTCGTCTATCACTATAAATTTAGTGAACAAATAGTTGAAAATACAAAGTGATATAGAATGTGTTGTCTTTCACTTCCCGCTACACATTTGTGCACCCTTTTTTTCTCCCCTGCTTCTCTTCACTGACATCACGTGCACTTTTTCCAACCTACACTGTTCCGTTCTTTAAATAAATTTGCCTCAAAATTACGATATTCATCAGGTTTTTTTACTTTTCCCGCTCTTTCAAGCAGGAAAAGTCGTTTTCCGTTTTTTTCAGTAGCGACGGATTTTTGCAATATTTATGTGCATAATAACAACGACACAGAGCTTAAGTTCATTGCAAGCCTATTAATGCTGTGAATATACAGTACGACGTATTACATGTCTGAAATATAAAAAGTTCAATTTAAAATGTGAAATCGTAATTCTGTGTAAAATTCCAAGCAGTATTAATGAATAACTGCAAGTGATACTGAATTTACCCTAACGAAATTTTCCAATGTTTTATCGAGTAACATAAGGTGACCATCAAGCTGAATATTTTCATCTCTACATATGACTATTCTTATTGACTTTCCAATTGATTTGATTTGAGTATACCACATTGATTCGTAACTGGAATTTAAATATAACAGTAATGACGCTGATTGTAAGTTTAAATAAACTGACTGATTTTTCATAATCATTTATACTTATTCTTACAAACAATATAATGTAGCATTAGAATGTGTAATTAAAATTTCGCCGTAGTAGCAAAGAATGAATAGTTGAAATAACGAAGCACCAGCTAAAACTATGTACTTAAAAGTTTCTTCCAAATTGCCAATATTTGAAACAATCTGGAATTTTTGTCGAATTCGTGAGAAAACGAATTTCAAAAGCATAGGCTATTTTTATGTAAAAATAAGACCTTACAGCATAGAGACAAAAAGAAATCACAGTGATGTCAACCATTTTTCCACCCGTTCAAGCTATTTGAAACATCTTACGAGTTGAATCGCAAAATCTGATCAGAAATTTTAGTACATTGAACATGAAAAATAGAGTTAATATGAGAGAATCGTATTTAGATGTAAGTATATTATATCTGCACTTTTCTGCCAAAAGATATGAGCCGATTTGTCATTTCACAGCAGAACACTTTCGAGTTCGATAGCTCAATAAAATTCCAATTCTAATGAAAACGAATCTATTGTAGCATAAATCGGCGATTCAAACTATAGCATGAGAATGCATTGTTCATTTTTTAATTTCATATCAAATTTTACTGGATAGAGATATTAGTTTTTGCCAAATGATTACATCAGTAGATAAAAAATCCTTAAATGAATGTGTACCATAAACGTATCGGAGTATTGTCGTTTCAGAAAATGGTGTAATTTGGAAAAATATTAAAATATTGAAGTTCCGGTAGACGAAATTCAATGTGAACGAAGATATTAGCTTGGGTCTACTGGTTTTCCAAAACAACTACACAATATACGAAAAAAAAACGATGTCACCCATTTTTTGTAATAAAAATAAAGATATTTCCCAGATTGTTACTAACGTCAAAGCTCTATGATGATAAATAATAGAAGTGATAAATCAGAAGCTAATGACTTGTGATCTGTCGGTTCAATGCTGATCGGTTCAAGCATCTGAAATAAATCAATCACTTAGCACCTTTTAAGGAGCTTACTAAATAAATTCGTTTTAGGTCTCAGATAGCGAAAAAATGCATATAATGCTCGATTGAAAAAAAAATTGTTGTTTCATACAATTGCATGATTGAACGAATAATGTGATAGTTGTTGTGATAACCTTTGAATTTCACATCGGGTTTAGTGCTCGAAATTGACTCATCAGTTAGAAACTAATACAAAGAAGCACAAAAATAATCGATTGCGTGAAAAATGCATTTTTCTTCACTTTTTGGGGTCATAAGCCAATTGATGCAGAGAGCTCCTTAATAGGCGTGGAGAGCTGATTTTTTTTATGTTTCAAGTGGCATGTCTGAACAACAATTTTGCCAAGTTATAGATTTTTCGGCTTTTTCGCAGTCTCAGAATTAAATAAAAACTTCGAAGGTGACCAAACCCCATGTTATTCAAATGGGAAGAATGAGGGTCCTTGAGGCACGCCCTAATATCAAAATTAAGAGCTGGGATAACTTTTACCATTTTT
>JABFQM010003947.1:0-10505 GCA_022816865.1 Zelostemma sp. ZL-2020
CATCAAGTTCCGAATCCGCCATTACCCATATCGATCTTTTTTTATTGATTATTCAACAATTTAGCGCATTTACACTCCTTTTTTGAACGTCTTTCGACTTGCAATCAAGGAGCATTCACTTGAAAAAACCTTTTTCCGACAAACTTGGTCCTTTTATGCCTTTTTTCCCGAGCGGTTGTGGCAGCGGTTGCGAACTTGCCTGAAACAACCGCCACAACCGGTTGCGGCGATCTGTTAGGGATGTTTTGGAATAGAAAGAAATGGTAAGACTGAGCTAATTGTTTCGAATTATGCTTACACTCAGTGTCTTCGGGATTAAAAATCCAAAGGTGCCTATTTTAAACACATCAAATAAAATTGAAGCCAGGTAGCATTCGGAATAAGTGTTTCTCAATCTTTTTACAAATAATAGCAGCGTTTGATGTCGTCGAATGCACCGTTTAAAGTCAATAGAAAAATCCGATTGCTCGCTATTTTCCAAACGGAAATTTGCATTTCTAAAAACTAGGAAAAATGTGAGTCGTATCCTTAAGGGGATACATGCAGTTGTAGTGGGCCAGAATTCAAGAATTTTTTTTTATACTTAAAATTTATATTTAAATACAAAACGAAATGTCATTTAATAGTACAAGTATCGAACTACTTTTTTCAATTTTTTTGTTAAAATGGATTTAAAAAAGGGCGAGATACAGCAAATCTCCGAAATTGTGTTTTTTCGGTGCGCACGCGATTACTTGAGATCCTCTCATCTGAAAAATACGAGTAAAAGGATTTTATTATTTCAACAAAAAAATTAAAATGTGTAGTTCGATACTTGTACTATTGAATGACATTTCGTTTTGTATTCAAAGATGCATTTTCGGTGGAAAAAAAAATTCTTGAATGTGGCCTACTACAATGATTATTATTATAAATGATTATAATAAAAATCATCATTGCAAAACAAGGGGAAAACAATTAAAAATAAAGTTTAATGAATTTCGTAAATAAAAATAGTAATTTTGCAAACTGCACGAGTTTTTACATTGACTTGAATTCTTCACGAAGAATTCTGAAATGCGCTGCAGTCCAAATTTGGTGCATAAGTCCACTGTTAATTATAAAGCTGCTCAGTATTCTAGGAATCCATTCGATGAAAATCTTTTTATAAAACATCGAAAAACGTCGAGATTTTGTTAATAAGTTGCAGATTTCAGTAATTTTCAACCGTGTACTCACCTCGTTTATTATCATTAAATTTTCATAAAAAAAGTCGGGGCAATCACTTTCTATTCGTTTTTCGTCTGTACTTTTACGACAATTGATATGTGCGATTATCCTGGTATAAACTGCAATTGAACCCGGTCAAACCGATTTATAACTTCCAATCTTTATTGTTCTTTAATTGTTTTCCAGTGTGTTTAAAGATATGACCTTCTACCGCGTTAATGACACGAATTGCAAATGTTTAGCGAGAGATTGCTAATTTTTTTCAATCTCAAACGACAAATTCCAATAAATATTGTGCGTAGCATAAATTCAGTTTCGAAAAAAATAGTTTTCAAGTTCGAAAGTTTAAAAGTTTAAAGCTTACTTTTCGGAGCCTGATATTTAGCATATATCGATACCGGATAAAGCGTTACGAACAAAATGAGGGCTGTACAAAGCCTGTCACTCGCTGCCATAATCTTGTTATTTCTCTCGTTCTTTTTTTCGCTCAAAATATTGTTTCTCGCATTCTCAATCAAATCAAAAAATACTTTCCTTCTAGAAAGAAATGTAAAGTATTGGAAAGCGGTGACTGTTGCGGACCCTGAGCGGAAAATAACGATCACAATTTCCTGATTGGAAATAAATTCGGGTCGTTAACACAAATAAACATATAATTTCCACAAACATTATAGTTGTAACTGCTTACGTTAAAATTTTTGAAATTTCCTCGTATTAACAAGTTGTACGTGTCGTAAAGTTTACCAAGAATGAAGAACATGCAAAATGCCGCCATCATATCACATACTATTTGTTTAATCTTTTTTTTGTACATCCAAAGTCCCATCAATTTTAATTGTAAATGCACCATTGATATCGAGCGCATTTCGTTACGCAACAATTCGAAATAAGATGAAAAAGCATCCAAATTTCGTCAATTTTATAATTGCTTATGATTTTCTACCGATGAAGTTTTGAAAATGAATTCTAGTTCGTTCTAGCGCGAGAAATTCTCGGGTGTATAAAAGAGGAAAGTTTTCATTTCGTTGCCAGTGGAAACGGACAATAAAACTCATCGCGAATTCAATTATTGTTAGAAAAGTCGCTTAAATAATTTAAGACGGAAGATTGCTTCCAAAGAGCGACATAATAAAATCCAATCTTGGACTCTGATTTATTCATGTTCTCTAGCATCTAACATCACTTATCTTACAGTACGCATTGCGCAGGAAAATGGAGATTGATTCACGAAAAAAACATGACCGCACATCGAACGTTTCCGTTCAGTTTTGCCATCGTATCGTACTCGGCTCTCGTAGTTTTGACAAAATTATATAATTTACCAAGTTTTCTAGTCGTTTTTTTCAAATTTAACACAAAATTCTGGCAACTTCGCGTTTTCAAAATCTTTTATTAAATGAGCCAAATTTTTCGACTCGAGGATGTTTTTCGAGTGAAACGCGGCAAAAAGTGCCTTCGATTATTTTCGTCCCGAGAAGAAAAGAAACGTGCTGATGAGATTCGATTAATCGCGAGTTGCATTTTCTTTCGGATGCAAACACAGATGCGCTTCCACTGGCCCACCCTTCTCGAGTGGTCCACGCACAAATCGGCGCTCTAAAGATATCGCTGCGTCCAAACGTCTGAGAATAGAGTCGTGACGTCACTGGAGAGATCATGAGGGAGAACAAGAAAAAGAAAAAGGGCTACAAGTCCCTGACGAAAATCACGCGGTACGTACGCGCGTGATCGCTAAATGATATGTTTACCCTTTAAACTATCCCGAAAAACGAAGATAAATAACGAAAACTTGCCATAAAAATCATGTTGAAACGCTCAGTTGACGAAAACACGTAAAATTATCGAGTTTTGGAAGTTGTTCGATGTCACGTTGTCAGAAAACGTAGTTTTGCAGCAGTAGAAACAGCGTTCCGCTGTCACGCGATGCGATTCATGGGCCGATTTTTCGCGGAGATTATTTTCATCGGGACAACGTGCAGTCAAAACACGCAACGCGCCTTTACATAATGTTTATAATTGGGAGACAATTATTGCTGCCGGTTCCGACTTCATGGTTTCGAATAAAGTTATCACCAACAGCCAAATTTCTAGTTTGGATCTGATCAGATCTCATTGGATCCCAAACATCGATGCACTCCAAAATCCGAAAGAGTTTTTCTTCGGTTTTAAGGAATTTCGGGATTTAAATAATGTAGAGCAGTTGGGATTTTTCCCAACTGCTGAGAAACCGACGAGACTGATGGATGACGTTTCTTTTTTCATCAACGATCTACCAATTTGTTAGACTCGTTTTCTCGTGTTAAAAAGTTTAGAAGGAGAAGATTTTCTTTAGTTTAGAAGAAGATTAGATCTAACTTTGACCTAGATTATATTCTGTTTTCAACACGTAGTTCGAGAGTTGAAAATATTCAATAATCTTTTAACGTCATTAAACTTGAATCGCAAGATAATAACTGCTGTTATTGATCGAGTAAACCGACTTTCGTGGAACTCCTTCATGCTCTTTATCCTTTAATTTGTCACTTTCTTCTAACTATAGGTACTTTTGTTCGTTCTCAAAGCGGGCTTTTCATTCGACGCATCTTGAGGTCACTGACGCTCCCTTCTTTGTTTCTCATCTATTTTTCGATTAATTTTCGTCATATTCATTTCCACGAAGAGTTTTGTACCCAACTTGCTTCTTTACATCGCGCCTACAAAGGAATCTATTCTTTCCATCAAATCTTTACCTTCGGATCTTTTCTTCGCTCTCAAATTGATAGAATTAAGAAGGAAATGACAAAATTTCCGCCGCGGTTTATTTTTCAAAAACCATGGGGAACGAAGCAGCGTTCCCTCGCAGAAGCTGTTGTCGCGCGTTGTGCATGGTACGACACAACGACGATCGTTCGAGTTGGAAGGACAGAAGTTTTAAAATAAGTCCGGCGTACGAACGCTGCCAATGCTAAAGCTAAACGACTTCTCACTCGGCAGTCGTTGATCGTGCATCGCGTCCGCAGCATCTGCGAAACCTTTCGTAGATGCATACGAGCGCGTGCGAAATCACTGTTTGGTGTAAGGTGCCGCGTTTTCCAACTTTCCCCGAAATTATCAACAGCGAAAACGGTTTTGCAGATGCATAGATTTGCATTTGCGATGAGTTTTTCGTGGTCTACGAAGATTTCAGGGAAGAAATGTCCAGTTTTAAAATGAGCATGTAATTTGTACGATGGATCGTAAAAAAATTGGTGTGGTCACGGAAAGTTACGGTGAAATACTTTGTTGAAGTGATAAGAGGATAAAATTGTAACGACAGAATTATCGTGTTTTGCGTGAAAAATGAATGGTTTCCGATAATCGCGAAGGACACATGACGAGTGCAGTTTTTTCCGAGGCGGAATCACGATATTTCGCTTCTTGGGAATCTAATCTCGATCTGGCACTAATGGGAATTCAAACCGCGCAGTTTGTCGACAAGTACCACCACAATATCGGTAACGAGTTTTTCCTCAAATTCTTGCAAAGCTGAAGATTCTCTTCGAGGCGAGGAAACGGAATTACAAATTTCGCGAAAACCCACGCGAAAAGCACGTGCTGCCGAAGCAAATTTCTTCCAAAGATTTACAAGGAACAATGTCGTTATGATTAATTTTCTTGAAACAATTTTTTGGCACCATCGATCACCCATGTTCGATCTATTTTTGAAAGTTCTCGTTTCCAAAGATTCGTTGAGAAATTTCACGCGCCGCTCGAAGAAATATGTTTAACGGTGTTTTCCAAATTTATTGTTTCTTTTTTAATTGGGTATTCACAGGAACCGTGTCCTTCAATCTTTCCCTAAACTTTCCTTATTTCATTTTGTTACAAAGAACCTTACGCAAAGTTTGGAACGGTAAATTGTTCGTATGCATGTAGAGGAGAGGAACAATAAAAACTTTACGACAACCAGAATTCGTGTTTTCTACTTCTCTTTGTTCGACACGTACGTTAATCGCTTCCGCGAGCGAGCAGTTTAGAGGCGAGACGTTTTATGATCGGCGAAAAATCTTGATCGAGAGTCAGACGGTATAAATTTGAATCCCTTCTTCCAAAGATTTCCCCATCCATTTCAAACATGCAATGAAGAACTAGCGTTCTCGAGAGAATTTCAACCAACAATTTCGCATCTCTTTAGCTCCATCAGACACTCAAATAACAAGCTATATATACGCTTAATTAGCCATCAAATTTCCAGAGTTTCGATTTGTACGAAGAAATAAATGTATGTTTAGAAATATAGCAGCCAGCATTAACCATGTTCTAATATTTTCTTTAACAAATCTCCTGTCGAACGCGTTGGTTTTCTGGATGACAGTTTTTCTGGACATTTGCCAGAAGGTAATGACTCGCGGTTGTCCATTGGTGGACGTTTCACGAGTACAAGTTGAATTGATTTGTTTCGAACCACCACAGCCATCGGGAAATGAAAAGTTTTGGAAAAACTACAGAAGTTTGATTGATCATT
This sequence comes from Zelostemma sp. ZL-2020, assembly GCA_022816865.1. Classification (NCBI taxonomy): domain Eukaryota; kingdom Metazoa; phylum Arthropoda; class Insecta; order Hymenoptera; family Platygastridae; genus Zelostemma; species Zelostemma sp. ZL-2020. The sequence continues at coordinate 5,693 of JABFQM010003947.1, forward strand.
TGAGATTCTGGATTGAATGTTTCATCAGAAGTGGCATCAGAAGTGGAAAGGCCTGATTTGAACCCAGATTAGGCCAAGATCAGACCTAAATTCAATTGTAAAACGGAAGTTTTGGCCTAACTTCCAAACACAGATTCTGATTCGATCAATCCTGTTTTCCTTGGTTCAATGTTTGGCAAATGAAAGAACTTACCTTGAAAAAATGAAATTGAGCGTACGACTAAATGAACGGAGCCTTGAACTACGTGGATATTTTGATCGACATTCAAGTTTATTAATACATCAGGATTTGGAGGAACAATTTCCAAAATTCGTTAACGTGTTCCATAAAAATGATCAGACCTTCCGGTGAATTGTTTTTCAGAGTTCAACGTCATCGAATCTGTCAAAATCAGACCCCGCGATTACATATCAACCAAAATAATATTTCAACCAGTGCCAATATTTTCAGTTTCTCTTCGGTTTCGTCGCTGTACAACGCGTATTTTGTATTCGTTCACTCGAGCGATTAATACAATCTTTCCCATCCTTCAAACTCGTTCGTCAATGTCATGAAATGTACCGAGTTCCAAGTCTATCTTTCTCGATATTTTAGAGTCAAATTCACTTCAATTTCTATCATCCTCGGAGTTCAAATTCACCCCCAAAAATGTACGGTATAAGATGCCTTCGTTCTTCACGAAGGCGTGACTTTTCCGAAGATTTTTGAGATGTTTATGTTGACGGACTTTCATGACGACGTCACACCTTTCGAACGTCACGAAACGATGTTTAATGTCACGTCTACGGTAATGTTTATTAATAATTTGGAAGTCGTGATGTCGTCAGGATGTATCTTTATGACAAAGCTTGTGGACAGATTAAGGAAGAGTATAGAATAATAAATCGCTGGCATGTTCATCATCCGCAAATAACTAATAAAAGCTACATGAAACACGTGCGTTTTTAGAGCGTATGTGTTTAATGGACAGGTAGTATCTTAGATAATGTCCACGAAAATGTATATGTAGGTGACGGTAGGCAGTGCACCCGATGAAAGGCCAAAAACCTTGGGAAAGACTCGTATTAGATCTTGGAACGAGATTGACTTGGGCAGGATAAATTATTTTGGCTCTTCGTTTCGTTCGTAGTGATACTACAATTGTCGTATTACGACGATTAATTATCGGCAGCACGCTTTCACGCGACGTAGTATCAAGTGAAACTATGTAAGTTCTCGCTCACTTGTTGCGTATGTTCGTCTAATTTACAAATTACCCAATTCCGACTCTTAGAAACAGATCGTTCATTGTCGTTCATAATTTCTAGGAAACGTTTATTTGCAGTTATTACGACCCAAAATGAGTTACGAAATACGCTTTTTCTTCCGTTTGTAATTTTAGTTTCGACTGATATTTTTGGTGCGCCAGGGAAAAATATCGCTTTCGTTGCTTTCACGAAATTTCGAACTAATATTAGATTGCTTCGCTTTTCGAGAAGTTCAGTCGATAAAGTTTGAACGTTCGGAGTTTTGCGCCAGGAAAACGTTGCCATCTGGTGCGAGATTGGGCGAGCAAAAAGATTACCGACCGCAAAAGCTTGCTCGACTTTTACATTTTCCTTGTTTTTAGACTGCAGGTATCTTCGGATTCTCCGACTTAATTTACAGAAGAATTTCGAGCATTTCTTCACGCACAATTACACGTTATTTCAGGTCGCAATTGACGTTTGAATGTGACTCACTCGAATGCAGAATTTCTACATTCTATTGTGTAATTGCTCATTTTTAAAGCACTGTAGATTTAGTTTCTTAGTTTTTTTTCGCGCTCATTGAAAGAGCGGAATGTCTCACTCTAAATCGATGCGTGTACCCTTAATTTTACACGGAAAGTATCAGGGTATAAATAATTGCAGTACCAAGATTTTCGAATAACGAAAACGATAAATGAATGAAATATCATATTCTTCTGCTTAAAAATTGAGAACATCTTCGACGGCGATAAATGAACCGCGTTGGAAGCTCACAGGAAAGATTCCGACAAGTAGCTAAAATTGCGTAAAACCGACCGGTGGCGGCGCGCACATTTACTCCGGGAAATCCCCACGATCGGGATCCCGTGGAGCTTTCCGCATTCGACAAGAGAAAAGCTCGTCGTTCTTGCCGGCGTGCGGCGACCTTGCGGTATTTTAACACTCCTAAAAATAAAGCCGTGCATTTTATAACATTACCACCCCGACGAGCGCCGTCGTCAGATTCGATTCTAGACGATCCCGACAATTTTAGTAGACATGCGATACGCGCCAATCGTTCATAATATCGGACTGTTTATTTTGGGCTATCACTGCCCGATTTATGAGAGGTCAGAATACGATATTGGATGAAATTATTCACTCATCGAATCGATAAACCGCAGAAATGTTTCAGCGAATAATTTCGCAACTTTAAATAATGACAAATCGAAGTCATTTTGGGCGCGGAATTCGCATTCGTTTTTGCGATGTTGGGGAAAAGCGTAATAATGCCTGTTGATCATGTGATTCGCGAATAAAATTAAGACGAGGGGAGGGCTATCGGGGTATTTCTGGCGCGATTGTCCGGCCAAAAATAGACTCGACTGTTCGGATTAAAAGTCGGTATTGGGACGATTATTTTGGTGCTGTGTTATTAACACGAGTGCGTGCTTGACTTTTCGCGAAAAGAGGCATTTTTCGAGCTTCATTTGAAAGTTTATCCGACTTTTCGAATTTGAATCGAGGGCTTTTATTTTTTCGGAAAATTTGAACGGACAGAAGATAAGAAGATTTATCATTCTTTTATTTTTGTAATTTTTAGTTTAGCTTTTCTTTGTTTCAACGAAACTAATAAATTTTTTAATTCAGTTAGCATCGGTTTTTTAACTTCTGTAGCAATTATTTCATGAATTTATAAAGTTGTAGAAAGCCATAAAAATTGTTACGAGAGGATGATGAATAGAACCGGATTTTCGGGAAAACGAGTCGTTAACTCGGAGAGTGTGATATCATATCTGATTATACAAAAATGCTTTTACGATTAAATGTATTTTTATTTACGATCTTTGTAGTGCGTCAGAGAGCACTCGAAACGTGAGGAAAAGAGAGCACTTTAGTTTTAGTAAGCGGGTCGAGGTTTCCCAAGCACCGTGAACGTGACGATTTGGTACTTACCTTGAAATGATAGGGAAACTTCCCGTGAATGCAACCGGTTTGACGAAACTTTGAGTCCTCTTCATAAAACGTATCATCACTTCATCCGAAACGTCATTACAAGCCGAAAATTATTGGTTCGCAGCGACTAATTTTGTGATTCGCAAAAGACAAATAAACATAATCGATTTATTACCATTATTTTTGCACTGAAAACGTAAACTGCTCAAAAATAAGCGAGTATGAAGTACGAGTCCGTAATCTTTTTAAAATATCGGCGTACTTCGTATTACATGTTCAGAGCGATGTTTTATTTTTGAATTCCTTAGCAAAATCATCACCGCTACGTGGAAGACTTTTAACGGATACCATTCGGTTTTTTTTACGTTTCGTGTGCAATGGCGCTAAAGTTGTAAACATTACCAGACGCTTGCCACGCGACCTCTAAAAAACAGTCAGACATTTTCGAAAAAACAGTTCATCATTTATGTAACGTCGATACCGGGAAGTTCCCGATTTCCTGAATCGAGAGTTGGAAAATAGAGTCTGCGAATACAAGATATTCGCAGATTAGAAAAGAGAATTTTCCTACGAAGAAGAAATTCAACTCTCATCAAGACAAACAGTTTCGCGTTAATTAATATACCCGCAATCGCATCGCGTGAAATTGGTTTTTTACGTTTCTGCATTTCTTCGGAAACAATAAATTTACCCAATTTGATTAATCATTCGTTGACGTTTCTTGAATTCCTCGCAAATTGGCGTTACCTTCAGCCATAAACGAGCCCGGCGAAAAGTTCAAAAAATTAATCCACACTTCGAAGCTTTAAAAATACACGAAGGGTCAGTGACTGTTGAAATTGAGCTTAAATACTTCATAAACGGGAATGCTTCTATTTTTGCGAGCACCACCTACGAACTGTGGAAACGTTGACCCAAAATAATGAATCCCGAAAAAAAAAACCCAAGCTCTCGTAATCGTAATCGTCTTCATTCCACCTTCCAATTGAACATTCTAATCCTCTGAAATAACGCCATCCTGGAAAGTATCTGAAAATCCAAAGATCATGCTTGCGAAATGCCGTAATTGTGTCGCGATCGTCAAAACTGAGAGTCGCATCGCTATCAATCGGTTTCAACAAGCCGCGAATCTGGTTCCTCGATCTTCCGTTGGCACTTCTCGTTTAACTCTTCATGAGAATGAGCGAGGGAAGAAGAGACGCGAGAGAAGGCACTTCGCGAAAGAAGACATAGAGGGGGAAAAGACGAAATAGAGGCAGATGAAGAGAAATACCGGGAAAGACGAGGAAAGCGATAGATATACGACGAGGGAGAGACGCTTTTAGACATGGAGCGTCCACGACGTCGCGACGCTACGGAGCAGTAGTCGTGTACCTTGGGCAGCTTCTACCTTGCCGACTCGCGATTTAGACGACAGACCGTAAGGCAAATCCTAGAGTGAGTGACAATGGACAGGTGCCCGTCGCGAAGCACAAGGATGACAGTTAAAAGGTGGCAACCATTTTAATTTCGATGTATTCATTGAGAATCTGGACTAGAAGAACCATGTAACCAATCGAAGCTGTGAAAAGTTCACGTTTCCTCGAGATTCCATGCTTCCGTCTCTACTTTTCTGGCTTAAACTACGAACAAAGTGGTATCTAGATCG
>JABFQM010003948.1:0-10505 GCA_022816865.1 Zelostemma sp. ZL-2020
TCTTAGTGTATTATATTTAGATCTTAGTGTTGTTTTATTTTAGATGACTCGTGTTCATAGTTGTTTTGTTCCTTGGTCGTGTGAGATGAGGTAGCGACGCTATATCTGCTGTTGATGGGTTTGACATGTTGTGTGTTGTCTAGTGGGTGTCAGTGTGTGGTGACGTATGAGGGAAGGTGGTTTTTTTTGGTTCTTTTTTTTTTGTTTTTTTTTTTTTTTTTGTTGGGGGGGGTGGGGTTTGGAATTTTTTTGTGGTTTTTGAGGATTTTTGGAATTCGTAGTTTTTTGAACGATTTTTTGGGTGATTTTTTGAGTTTTTTGGTTTTTGGAATTTGTAGTTTTTTTGGGAATTGTAGTTTTTTGGAATTTTTTGTTGTTTTTGGATTTTGGGGATTTTTGTGATCGGGGATTTTTGGATTCTCCGGTTTTTCGGAATTTTTTTTTTTTGTTGTAGTTTTTGAAAATCTTTTTGTGATTTTTTGGGGGTTTTTTGGTTTTTTAAATTTTTGTTATTTTCTTAATTGAGATTTTTTGGAATTTGTAGTTTTTCGAAAATTATCGGTGTTTTTTTTTGTAGTTTTCGGAAACTTTTTGTCATTTTATCGTAGTTTTTGGTTTGAGATAATTTTTGTAATTGTAAATTTGAAATTTTTTGTAGTTTTTTAGTTTTTTTTTATTTGCGGAATTTGGGGTTTTTGGGTTTTGTTTCTTGTTCTGGTTTTTTGGATTTTGGGAATTTTTGTAATCAGAGATTTTTTCAATTTGTAGTTTCTCAATTTTTTTTTTCCGTAGTTTTTGAAAATCTTTTTGTGATTTTTTTTTAGTTTTTTATGGAATTTTTGTAATTTTTGCGATCAAAATTTTTGGAATTTGTAGTTTTTCGAAAATTGTAGTTTTTTTATATTTTATTTGGAAATCTTATAATATTTCGAAATTTTCTGTTCTTTCGGAATTTTAAAATTAGATCTTTTTTTTGTAGTTTTCGGAAATTTTTTTTTGATTTTTTTGTAGTTTTTTGGTTTTTGTAATTTTTGCTATCAAAATTTTTGGAAATTGTAGTTTTTCGAAAATCGTAGTTTTTTTTGGTTGTTTTTGGAAATCTTGTAATTTTTGAGAATTTTTGTGTTTTTCCAGAATCCGAAAATTTTCTATTTTTCTTGTAGTTTTTGGAAATTTTTTTGTATTTTTCGAGATTTTTTTGTATTATTTTTTAATTTCTGTAATTTTTGTAATCAAGATTTTTGGAATTTGTAGTTTTCCGAAAATTGTAGTTTTTTGTAGTTTCTGGAAATCTCGTAATTTTTGAGAATTTTTTGTTGTTTCGGAATTTGAAAATTTTCTCTTTTTTTGTAGTTTTCGGAAATTTTTCTGTGATTTTTTTGGTAGTTTTTTGGTTTCTAAAATTTCTGTAATTTTCGCGATGAAAATTTTGGGAAATTGTAGTTTTTCGAAAATTGTTGTGTTTTTCCGAAATTCGAAAATTTTCTCTTTTGTTTGTAGTTTTCGGAAATTTTTTTGTATTTTTCGAGATTTTTTTGTATTTTTTTTCAATTTCTGTAATTTTTGTAATCAAAATTTTTGGAATTTGTAGTTTTTCGAAAATTGTAGTTTTTTTCTGTAATTTTCGAAAATTTTTTGTGTCATTTAAGAATTCTTAGTTTTTCGAAAATTTTCTTTTTTTGTAGTTTTCGGAAATTTTTTTTGATTTTTTTGTAGTTTTTTGGTTTTTGAAATTTTCTCATTTCTCGTGATCAAAATTTTTGGAAATTGTAGTTTTTCGAAAATTGTAGTTTTTTGTTTTGTTTTTAAAAATCTTGTAATTTTTTGAAAATTTTTGTTTTTTCGGAATTCGAAAATTTTCTCTTTTATCGTAGTTTTTGGAAATTTGTTGGTGAGTTTTGAGATTCTTTTGTAGTTTATTTGAAATTTGTGTAATTTTTGAAATTTATAGTTTTTCGAAAATTGTAGTTTTTTTGGTAGTTTTTGGAACCTTTTCATAATTTTAATGTACTTTTTGGATTCAGATAATTTTCGGAATTGTCAATTTGTGATTTTTTGACATTTTTCTTTCTCATTTTTCGGATTTTGGAAATTTTTCTAATCAGAGATTTGTAAAATTCCCACTTCTTCAAAAACCCTTTTTTTTTGTAGTTTTCGTAAATGTTTCGTAATTATGAAAATTGTAGTTTTTTTTTCGATTTCTGTAATCTTTGGAATTCGTAGTTTTTCAAAAATTATCGGTGTCTTCTTTTTGTAGTTTTCGGAAACTTTTTCATAATTCAATTGTAGTTTTCGGACTTTTCTAAAACCCTACTAAACCACCAAATTTGCAGGACATCATAATCCACGTCTACGACGCCAGTCACCCCGACAAAGTCGCCCAAATCGACCACGTTGAAGAAACCCTCGTTTCCCTCATCAAAGAAAACCGACCAATCATCACCGTCGCCAACAAATGCGACATCGCGGACCCCAATTCCGTACCCGAAAACATCATGCAAATTTCCGCCATCAATTCCATCGGTTTTTCACATTTTTTCACAAAACTCTCGTTTATTTTAACTCAACCCTCCATCCCTCATCAAACTTAAAATAAACGAGAGTTTTTCCCAAAACTCTCGTTTATTTTAACTCCCTCAAAAATCAATAAATCCCCGAATCCTCTCGTTTATTTAAACTCAACCCTCCATCCCTTATCAAACTTAAAATAAACGAGAGTTTTTCCCAAAACTCTCGTTTATTTTAACTCCCTCAAAAATTCAAAATTTATAAATTACCGAATCCTCTCGTTTATTTAAACTCAACCCCCCGCTTTTTCCAAACTTAAAATAAACGAGAGTCGATGTAAAAAAAATTTTTAAAAATTAAAAAAATTTTTTTTTTTTTTAGGGATTGATTTGGTTCGTCAGCAAATCCAGGAAGAAATTCTGAACGTCACAGGACGCAGCGTCATGAAAATGAGGGTGAAATCCGGGAGTCCCCAAGAAGCTTATCTTTATAAACAAATGACTGTTATCAACGCTATCGATGACCTTGAAAACACGCAATTTATGCTTTTAGATGTGTTAGTAACCGACGAGCAATTGTTTAGATTCAAACGATTCCTTAGACAGGGCATGAAATTATAAATAAATAAAGTAGAGCTTTATAAACAATTTATATATTTAGCGTTGTTAATATTCAAAAGCGCGAACAATTGTGCGATTTTTGGGATGCGGAATACTGCGGTTTTTAGCACCTTTGAGAACCCTGGAACAGAAAAAAATAATTTTCAAAAATCTCGTTTATTTGAAGTTTTGTTAAAATAAGCGAGAGTTTGGCTTTTTTTGTATTTTTTTGGGGAAGTTTGTTGGAATTGCGAAAATTTGCATTTTGCTAATTCGAAAAAGTTGTTTTTGTTGAAAAATTGTCGTTTTTTGTTGTAAAATTGAATTGTTTTTGCAAAATCGATTTTGAGATTTTTTTGTTTTTTAAAATTTGTAGTTTTTTTGGGAATTGTAGTTTTTGGATTGAGATAATTTTTGTGATTGTAAATTTGTGATTTTTTGGAATTTTTTGTGGTTTTTGGATTTTGGGAATTTTTGTGATTTTTTGGGGGTTTTTTGGTTTTTTGTTATTTTTTTTATTAAGATTTTTGGAATTTGTAGTTTTTCGAAAATTGTTTTTTTTTGTAGTTTTTGGAACATTTTTTTACATTTCCGAGACTTTTGTAGTTTTTTTGTTATTTGGATTTTTGGAATTTATAGTTTTTCGAAAATTGTCGGTGTTTTTTATGTAGTTTTCAGAAACTTTTTATAATTTTATCGTAGTTTTTGGTTTAAGATGATTTTTGTAATTGTAAATTTGTGATTTTTTAAAATTTTTTGTAGTTTTTTGAGTTTTTTTTTAATTTGCGTATTTTGTGTATTTTGTATTGTGTGTATTGTGTATTTTGATTTTTGTGTATTGATTTTTGTGTATTTTGATGATTTTTGTATTTTGATGATTTTTGTGTATTTTGTATTGTGTGTATTGTGTATTTTTGTGTATTGATTTCTGTGTATTTTGATGATTTTTGTATTTTGATGATTTTTGTGTATTTTGATGATTTTTATGTATTTTGATTTTTGTGTATTTTGTGTATTTTGTTTTGTCTGTATTTTGTATTTTATGTATTTTCTTTTGTCTGTATTTTGTATTTTATGTATTTTGTGTATTTTGTATTGTGTATTTTGTGTATTTTTGTGTATTTTATGTTTTTTTATGATTTGTGATGATTTTGGTGTATTTTGATGCTGTTTGTAATTTGTCTTTGTGTATTTTTGTATCAAATCCAAACAATTAAAAAACTTGCGACAAAAACCGCTTGAATTTTAACAAATCATGCTTTTTGTACTTTAAAATTCTTCGTAATGCTCCACTTGAAATGTTTCAAGCGATGTCGTAGTGAAAGCGGGGAAAAAAAAGCCTGAAACTCACTTCGACGACCTTGAAGTCATCGACGGCTTTCTTAGCCAGAGCCTTTCTGCAAACAGCGCTTCCCTGGTGCTTCGTGGCAGTGCCCACAATATCACTGTACGTTTGTGACTGCTTCAATCGACCTTTGAAAGTGAGAATGCCCTGCCTTTGCGGCGGAATATTCTGCTCGTTCACCGAATCCACTTCCAGCTTTGCCCGGTCCCGCATTAACTTTTTCTGCTCTTTTTCTGCCCTAATTTCCGCTAACTTTTTCCTCTTATTGTATTCTTTCAATCTGTTAACATTACATTGTTTTTATCACTTTAATTCGCGATCGTACAAATTTCGTTTCCAGTTAAAATAATTATGATCATCAAATTATAACTAATTTTTCAGGGTCGTAAAAACGGACCGTTTTTCGTAATCCTTTTCCGACTTTTCCTTGAAAGCTTTGGTCTTTTTGCGGCTGTTTAATTCCTGGTCCGTTTGTGCAAAGTCAAGGAACTGGAGGATTTTTTCTTGGCCATTGATGGCAGCTATTTCTCTGGCCGTGTGACGGTCGATATCGAGGGACCATATATTGCAGCCAAATTTGACCAGGAACTTGACGCAGTACTCGTGGCCCCCGAACGCCGCGAGGTGAAGAGCCGTGTTTCCGAAATGATCAGTCTTATCCGGCTCGCCTCTGAAAAAGAATGCGGGAATGGCATGCACCGCGATTATTTCCTGTCACGCAACGACGCGTTGTTGCGCGACGTACACGCACCCGAGTGGAAAAAGCAAAGGTTAATTTCAAATTCCGCGATCGGTAGTCGCCGGATCATCTAATTGTGCAAACTCGCTTTTATCGGGGTCGAATATTCAACCTTCGCGATCGAAAACGCTTCATCTTTCGCTCTTCAAATTCCAAATCACGGGAATTCTTCAACCGTGACCGCGAAAAATCGCGTGCTGTCAACTCGGATAGAAATGAAAAATAAGCCGAGTGTAACGTGAGAAAGTGCGCTGTTAGAAAAAGCCTACAAAAATCGCGAGTCGAGACGTTTGCGAGTGATGCACGACAATCGCATCGGCTTTGTGTCGTGTTCTCGGCTGCCGGTGTCTCCTGCTGCCGGCTTTGTTTACGATACGCTCGATTGTTTTCCCGCCGGTTTCTCTGCGCCCGCAACTTCCGTCCAGCGACGTACAGCCGTTTTGTGTGTGCCGTTTCCTATGCGTTTGCACATCTGTTACCGTTCTATCGAACCCGTATTTCACCCTTCTTCCAAGCCCGCGAAAAATGTCCCGGAAATTTTGTATGAAACTCGCGTGAAGTTTTAAAGTTTCAGGCAATGAAATGGGAAGAGAAAAAATGCAGAAAAGACGAAAGATACAAGAAAAACTGCGACGAAGCTGGAAAATTAAATGATAATGGTTGGAGAAACATAAAAACTCACCCCCTGGCAACGAGTAACCTTAGTGCCTCTAAATGACCTTCAAAGGCTGCAATGTGTGTTGGGGTCATTCCACCTTCGTCTCTCGTATTGCAGTCTTTTTTCGTAGCCTCTTTCAAGATGTCCAAAGCACCATCTCTTGCAGCTCTGGTACACAAGGAACAATGTAATATTCCCAGTGAAAGCCATTATTACTCGCGCTATTCAGAACTCGAAGACGACCGGGACAATTTATCGCTTTCCAAAAGTTTCGAAATTTGAGCTCCGCACTTTTTGATAACTAGATATTTTTTTCGCTGAAAAATGTAGGTATTTTTTCGAGGGAACGATGATAAAAGTAGATGATTCTTCAATTACGGATTTAGCGCAGCTTGAAGTAGCGAGAATTACATGCGACAGTTTCTCTTCGACACTTGGTTTTGCTCTCTTTGTCTTTTCACTAATTAACATTGTGTGCTTAAAGCATTTTTCGCGTTAGGAATCAAGTATTTGATGCTAGAAAATCAGCTTTAAATGAAGAGCCCAAGTACTCGACCTTGCCTCAGATTTTTACGATAATAAAATTATAAAGATACGAATTCCCGATTTTATTTGAAGTAGATCGATACTTTAATGCAAGGGTGAATTAAAGAAAATATTTATAATGCAATATAATTAATATGCCAGTATAATTTATTTAACAATATCTTCTTCTTCACGAAAAAAATACGCAAGTGAAAAAATTATACGAACAATTGCAAATTTTGACAGTTTTTAAAAAAAACATTTTTATTTCTCAGCCAATTTGCATGTTCGGTCATTTATATTGTTCACAGGACTTTTTGCAACAACTTGACCGCGGCGTTTTCAAAAATATTAATTTTCCAAAAAGATACATGCATTTGTTTAGGAAGTCGGTCAACAATTATTTAAACAAATGCATGTATCTTTTCGGCAAATGCATATTTTTCAAAACGCCACGGTCAAATTGTTGCAAATAGCCCCGTGAACAATATAAATGACCGAACATGCAAATTAGCTAAGAAATAAACATTTCTCTTTAAAAAAACCGTCAAAATGTTAAATTGTTCGTTACGAGCATTTTTTTTCGTGAAGAAGAATATACTGGCATATTAAACGTAATTAATTATGTTGCGTTATAAATATTTTTTCACCCTTGCATTAAAGTATCGATCCACGTTAATAATTAATTTCCGATCTTCACATGAAAATTCAATTCTAAAACTATAAGTGACGCTGAATTATTAGATTGAATCCACGTTATCTTCGTATCACATTAATCAGCGAAGCAAAATATAAAAAATGGCAAAGTCGTACACGTCAGGTTGTTAAGGAAATCCTCTTCCGTGAAAGAGCTTAACGCTTATACAGTTCTCATTGATGAAACATTGCTGGTCAGCTATTATATCGTAACTCTATCATGCACGTTGCGAAAGAGTAATACAATATTTCAACGAACGATGAAAACCAAGATTCAACGTCTTTTTTAAAATCAAAACGTTTCAGTACCGATCTATAAAATTTTTCCGTACTATGCACATCGATATTCACTGATTTTCTCAGTTTAAAATAATTGTAAGTTGATGAATTCATTAAATATAAAGCCTGGTGCAGCGCCGTAAAGGTGGCTTGATATTTTCGTGTTAGTTTTATTGATTTTCCTTTAAAAAGAGGCTCCGTCCCGCGACTATACGTGTTTGTTACATTTCATAATTCGAAGTGGATTTGCCTCCAGAGAATAAGTTTCTGCTTCAGTAAATAATGGAATTGGTACAGTTATGATTGTCGATCGTTCTGTAGATTTTTCAGATCTGTCGATCCGTTGCGAGACATTAGTTCACTTCCTTTTTTAAAAATCATTAAAAAAAACAATCTCGAGTTAAAATAAAGGCAAAGTTAGAAAGCACATTTCTAACGCAAACGACAATTTATCAGAGAAAAATGTACTTAGTGTTTTTATCACAAAACATGCAACGGTGACTAACTTTTCGTCTTTTACAATCTAATCTCCAAAGCCAATAAAACACCGAAGTGCATACTCCCTGATAGTGAAAGTTGCAATCCGTTTTCAAAACTTTATCTGTTAACGGAGCAAATACGTAAAGATATTCCAGTTCCCAACAAAATCTCTCGCAACCGGCTAAAACTCTGAAACCTACGCTTTCCGCTACTTAAATCCAAGACTCGTGGCAAGTAGATCGCGCATTGCTCCTGCGATTCATTCTCGGGATCGCAATTGCAACCGCAGTTAAATCCGCGTATCGCGCTTTATTCGTATCCGCCGAATATTTTTTATCGCCTTCGTTTCTCAACACTTCGCGCATCTTCGCGCCCAGAATCCGATGAAGCTCGGAACGTAACCACCGACTTACTTGTGAAATCGTTCGGACGTCATCTTTCTCGCGCTTTCCAAAGCCTCTCGATTCTTCGCCCAGAAAACGAGCCCGAGATTTCCCGAAGCGTCTACCTCATCCGAGCGCAAGATTCGTTCAAACACTTGTGGTACTACGGGATTTTTCAACACTGCACGCGTTGTTCGAGGAACAACGTTGTGATGCGGCGCGTGTTATGTTCGGCACAACACTGGACTGACATTAAGTCTCGTACTTGTGTGCCTGTTGAGTTGTTGATAAGCCCCCTCTGACGCTTTCTTCCAGCTCTGCCCCGGAATCCCTTCACCTGCGAACTCACCTGTTAGTACCCTGGTGCTTTCAACTGCTTTATCCAGCTCTTGAATGTCTTGAATGTGAAAGGGAATTTACTTATCCTTTGACGATTACTTACCGGTCGAATCGAGGTTCGATTTACTAACATTTTTGAGTCTTGATTTCGACCTGAATTCAGTCCTAATTTAAATCGAAATTAAATTTTTAGGCCGAGTTTTTTATATTTCGAGGTTGAAAGGTTTTTGTAATGTTTGAATGACGAATAAATACATCGCGAGAGTTACTATCGATAAGTTTTTATTGAAACATCGCAATGTTCGAGATAAAAGTTTGGGGTATATGGATTTTGCGATGTATGCATACATGTATATTTTACGACACTTTTGAACGGCCGGCGATAGGTCAATTTTTCGTAAAAACGGAGAGTTTAGTTGTTAATTGTTCGGCAATCCACAAAATTTCAGCTTCCTCGTGGCTCCGTCTCGTAAAAAAATTAGCTATCGCCGTAAACTTATTTCTATGTACACATATGTACACGTTTTTGTTGCCTTGGAGAAAAATTCTTTTCCGGCCAGTCAAAGTTTAGTTCCGACAAATATTTTAGCCATTTTCAGATTAGATATTCGCGGCAATTGTTGTTTATGAAAGCCGCGATTGAATCAGATGTTCAGAGTGTATTAATTAGGCTTTTCTATACGTTGATCATCGCAACGGAACTTTTTAGAAATGCTAAATTTACCAACAGTATTTTCGACAACGTGTTAACAGTTTTTTCAACTTTTATATTAAACGATTAACAAATCGATCACAGTTCATTTATGTTCTTGTTTTTAAATTTTCTAGAAACACTTGTATGAATGTTGGCAACTCATTGTTGAATAGTAATTGTATTCGAATTCGATATCTTCGCGAACAGTAATGGAAATCGTAAAATAGACTCTCATTTATTTCAAACAATTGCATTCCTTATTCCAGGGAGATTAAAACTTGTCGAATCGTAATAAGTACTAGCAAGAATTAAACAGTGCAGTCATTTTCTATGGAAAATAAATGGAAGTTTTTTATACGCAGTGAACTGCAAAAATCATCGTACCCTTATAACTTCATTGTTCGAAACTGGAAAATTGAATTAAAATTGAATTCGTAGAAACAAAACATCGAAACGATCGTGCTTTTTCCTGTGATGCCCGTGGGGTACAAAAATATGAATTTTCAGGTTATTTCACGGTACACCAAACTACAACACTAACTATTTTGATAATTACAATGAGTATTAATTTCCCTTTATCAATAATTTTTAGACATTCCTTTATATCGATTGTCTTGAAAAACGAAAAAGTTGCGGCACGATTTTCTTTGCTTTTTATACGGCATAAATTCACGAGATAAACAAAGATCAAATTATTATAAACAAATTGTAAAATTGTCTTCCGTAAGGTGGATCGATACTGCAAGGGTGAATTGGAAAAAATATTTATAATGCAACATAATTAATTACAATTAATATGCCAGTATAATTTACTTAACAATATCTTCTTCTTCACTAAAAAAAATACGCGAGTGAAAAAATTGTACAAAAATGCTCGTAACGAACAATTGCAAATTTTGACAGTTTTTTGAAAGAAAAATGTTTATTTTTTAGTTAATTTGCATGTTTGGTCATTTATATTGTTCACGGGACTATTTGCAACAACTTGACTTTTTTTTGTTCAAAAATATTCATTTTCCAAAAAGATACACGCATTTGTTTAAAGAATTTTTGACCGGCTTACTGAACAAATGCATGTATCTTTTTGGAAAATGAATATTTTTCAAAACGCCACGGTCAAGTTGTTGCAAATAGTCCCGTGAACGATATAAATAACCGAAAATGCAAATTGGTTAAAAAATGAAAATTTTTCTTTTAAAAAACTGTTAAAATTGTCAATTATTCGTTACGAGCATTATTGTACAATTTTCTCACTCGCGT
>JABFQM010003949.1:0-10498 GCA_022816865.1 Zelostemma sp. ZL-2020
TTTATCGTTTTTCAATGTTTACATTAACTTTTACATTCAAATTTCCTCTCGTTTCGGTTAAAAACACCATGAGACCGTTTGAGACCGTTTGAGACGGTCTGAGACGGTCTCAACCAACCCGCTAGGGGTTATAATAGACGCGTCCTTTGTCGGATCGCTGGCCACCGTTTTGCCACCGTCATGAAATATTGACTATTTTTACCTGATTACGGGTTACGAATAATAATCGCAATGATCAATTCAATGAAAAACTCATATTTTATCCCAAAAAAGCGACAAAAACTGAAATTATTTTAAAATGTAAAAAATTGCGATATTATATTCAATACTTTTATAATTTTAACAACAATTTCCACTTATTATGTCATGAATATCGATAGTAAACAAATACATTTTCGAAAATGGCGGCTAGCGATATCCAAACGAAACATTTGTCGAAACTAACCTTTATGGAAATATAACTTGTCTTTCAGGGACAAATACCGAAAGATGTTATAGAGACAGTCGAAGGGTAGATTCTGCAATTTAGTAGTACTTCTACTCTCTTCGGCGTCCATAATGTCTTGTTCTCCTAAACAAATTCCCGCAGCTTCATGAATTACGAAGCGAATAGCGTCACGTTGTAATTTTACAAGCGATATCGATGGAATGCAATACAATGCGTCAGTGCCTGCCTCGGTGATATGAACGCCACTTGTGAATCTCGGTCGAATTTCATGGTCAAAGCCGCTTGATGACGAAAGCGCGGCCCTTGAGGCTTCGTTAATTCCCCACCAGGCGGCTCCGACCATGAAGTCGAGTAGATTTAAAAAAAAAAAATGGCATGGATAAATAAAAATCAGACTTGTTAGTGACAATTCGACAGGCATAAAAACATTATTTTAATGCGAAAATAATATGTCACATAAAAATCATTCCCAAATAAGTATTGTTTTCCGAACAATTTCATTACGATTCCGATTACATGAATACTCCAAAGAAAACGTGCTAAATGGATTAATTTTTCAAAGAATCTTTTGGGATTGACGATATTTTTGCCATTGAACCGTTACTCTTCCATGCAGGCCTTCCTCTGAGAACAATTACGGGTTCGTTTCATCACCGTATTTAACATGGCGTCGAAAGCCTGCTGATATTGTTTCGAACGTATCATCTGAGATAGCGATTGTTCTGGTCTTTGAACAAATGAAAAGAATTGTTGAATTTATATCAGCCCGGGCAAATCCATGCGATTGATAAGAGATTAAAGATGTTCTTACATGGATGGATCTTCCAAAGACCCAAATTCATTTTCGACCAGTGAATCACAAGCTATTCGGGTGCAGATTGTCATCCCATCTTCACATGTGCAAGTATTGCACTCGTCAGAATACTGAGCTCCGTTGACACATTTCTTGATACATTTAGCAGGTCTTAAAACAAGGTCAAATTTTGGATTCGTGCAAATTTGATAGGATTACCGAAAATCAATGAAAATTCAATTACCTGGATTGATTTTGGGACGTTGTCACTTCACTTTCTTTAATAAAATCACAATCGAGTATGACCGTACACATGATGTTTCTATCGGTACACCAGCACATGTTGCATTCACCGATATAATGTATCGATGCATCATTACATCCTCTCGGTGCTTTATCTGATGATTTAACAATTTCAGAATCTACCAATTTTGCAATCAGTAAAATTTGTGTAATGTAAAATATCGCTTACCAGCACTGAAGACGACAGCCACGAAACTTGAAACTAAAAATGAACCAACGTATTCATGCATGGTATTATCGTAGGATAACTGGCAAAAAAATTATCGAGAATAATAATAGCTAATTAAGAAACTTCTGCGCCTGCAGAGACGAAGACGTCGCTTCGAAAGACACGGAAAGTATTCGATTCACAAGTAAATAAAAGATGAACGAACTTTTTCCATCTTTTAATTGAAATTTCTTAGTAATAGTTTAAAACATTTAATTGCTACGTCTAGACAATATTATCTGAGGTCATTATTGTCCGTTTTTGAAGAGGATTCTGATATGCTTGACTAATTTATTTTTAAAGGAGGAAGTTACCTTAATTAACGCAATAATAATTAATTCCTTTCAAATGAAATCTATTTTAATAAGTTACGTACGTTACTTTCAAAAGAAATATGTAATATGTAGAAATAAATTTTCTGTCAAGTTCCCATATTTTCAAAATTTATTTGTATCGATTATTCTCAACTTTCGAGTGCTCTTAAAATAGTAAAAAAGAATCGGATATTGTTTTAGTTTTTCAAAAAATCCGCCATTATTTCGACTGGCATTAGTGCTGACATCTTTGTTTCTCTGACGAAACTCTGCTACTCTATTCCCCCTCACTTAAGTTTTGGTTGGTGAAAATCGCATGTCCTGTCCTGTCTTTTCTCCCGGTTCTCCCTCGTGCCCTCGACTTTGTTAAAACGTTACATTGTCAAAACTGATTAAATAAAAGCAGTATCAAAAGTGTCCCGTCCTCGACGATCACAAAAAGTGAAACGAAATTTAGTCGCAGCACCGAGTAAAAGCAAACAGTCGATATGACTTTTGTACCGCCCATGACCGGGGGAAAACGTTCCCTGGGCCAAGCTTACAAGGACAAAAGCAAGCCTGCCGAAATTCGGAGCAGCAACATTCGCGCCGCTAAAGGTAATTTTCAACGCGAATACCAAAAAATGCCTAGCTTTGTTTTCGCTTTCGCAAATTCACGCGACGTCGAAAAGTGAGGTTAGAACGCCGCGCGATGTCAAGCGAAATATTTCCATGTACGGTCATGGAAGTCGCCGATCTCACGTGACTTTCCAAAACTGTTCGTTTTCATTCCGAAAAATGTCGGTGACCTTTAACCGAAGATTTTTACACTTTTTTTATCAATACTTTTCGTTTAAATCCATAATTTGAAACAATGTTTGGACTTTTGAAATTAATGCCAAAAATGTAATTTCAGCTGTGAGCGATGCGATTCGTACAAGTTTGGGGCCTCGTGGCATGGACAAAATGGTAAATTTCATTAATCACATTTTGATGATAAAAACGTAATTCTCATCATTCTGATAACGTTTTTTTTTTTAGATTCAAGCGTCCAATGGAGAAGTCATTATTACAAACGACGGCGCTACAATCCTGAAAGAAATTAATGTCATCCACCCTGCAGCAAAAATGGTAAAAATATACTTCACTGCGCACGCAGAATAACGAATGCTCATGAAAAACATTAATTTTGTAGTTGGTCGAGTTATCGAAAGCTCAAGACACCGAAGCAGGAGACGGAACAACGAGCGTTGTCGTTTTAGCTGGTGCTTTTCTCGAGGCTGTGGAGCGCCTTTTGGCTAAAGGAATTCACCCTACTTTAATCAGCGACGCTTTCCAGTGTGCAGCTATTAAAGCTGTTGAAATCCTGACCAGCATTTCTGTACCTGTTGATCTTGCCGACAAAGAATCGCTTTTCAAAGCTGCAGCCACTTCTTTGAATTCAAAGGTGCAGTTCAAAACCAATGAAACTGTTTGATAATTAAAGTTGATCTTTAACTAAAGCCTAATTCTTCTTAAAACAGGTGGTTTCTCAACATGCGAGTCTCCTTGCGCCGATTGCTGTTCATGCTGTGCTCAAGGTTGTGGAGCCTGGAAAAGAACAAGGCGTGGATTTGAAAGTAAATATTTTTTAGAAAACATTGTCAAATGATGAATTTATTAAATTTTGGTGTTTTCTTTCAGGACATCAAAGTGATCCACAAATTGGGTGGCACAGTTGAGGATGCAGAATTGATCGAGGGGTTGGTCTTCACCCAAAAATCCTGCAATGTTAACGGGCCGAAAAGGATCGAGAAAGCAAAGATTGGGCTCATCCAGTTCTGCATTTCCCCTCCGAAAACTGACGTAAACGACTTTCCCCTTGAATGAAGCTGTTTCATTTCTCAAAGAAATAAGATGTAAAATTGTACTTTTTAGATGGACCACAATGTTGTTGTCTCCGATTACGCAGCGATGGATCGTGTTCTGAAGGAAGAGAGAGCCTACATCCTGAACATCGTGAAGCAGATCAAGAAGTCTGGCTGCAACGTGCTCTTGGTGCAAAAATCCATCCTCCGCGACGCCCTGAGCGATTTGGCCATCCACTTTTTGGACAAGATCAAAGTTATGGTTATCAAAGACATCGAGCGCGAGGACATTTCCTTCGTCTGCAAAACACTCGGCTGCAGACCCATCGCGTCCCTCGATCACTTCACCGCAGAGAATCTCGTAAACGCGGAGCTCTGCGAAGAAGTGCAAACTGGAAATTCCAAATTTGTCAAAGTACGCTCATGATTTCCATCTCATTCCGAAGTTTTTTTAATTGGTGCTAATGAAGATAATTTTTTAGATCACAGGAATTCAAAATCCAGGACGCACGGTGACGATTCTTGTTCGCGGCAGCAACAAGCTCGTATTGGAAGAAGCAGGACGTTCCCTGCACGATGCACTTTGCGTGATCCGTTGTCTCGTGAAACAAAAAGCATTAATTGCCGGAGGGGGCGCTCCGGAAATAGAGCTGGCCTTGAAATTGGCAGCCTATGCCCAGACATTGGATGGCGTCGACGCTTATTGCGTGCGCGCGTTTGCCAACGCCCTCGAGGTGTGTTTCGGCATTTATATTACATTATATTTTGCATTTTATTTGCGTTCGCCATTCACAAGCGCTTCATAAATTGCAGGTGATCCCTTCGACGCTCGCGGAAAACGCCGGCCTTAATTCTATTGCCACCGTGACGGAGCTGAGGAACCGACATGTCAAGGGCGAGTACACCTCCGGCATCAACGTCCGCAAGGGAACTATTACCAACATTTTGGAAGAGAATATTGTGCAACCGCTTCTCGTTTCTACGAGCGCAATTACTCTCGCTTCTGAGACCGTTCGAAGCATATTGAAAATTGACGACATTGTCAATACCATGCAGTAATTACACGAATGCTAACAATGCATTTGCATCCATTTATTCGTTGATCTAAATAATTTTGTAAAGTTTTGATGAAATTAAATCTTCAGAGAAATTTGGTTTGAACGATTTTTTTCGCTTTGTATTTTTTGTAAGACGTGTTTTCTCACGTTCTAGTTTTTATGATTCGTAACGCTACATCTTTTTGTAAAAGTTTGAATAAAATACTCTTAAATTTCTACAGTTTTCTTAGTTGTGAAAGCAAGAGAATTTTATCAAGGATCAAGTAATGAATCAATTCTATAATAAACATAATTTTATTGTAATAAAATATGTATAATATATATATATAGAATCATCTTTGTTAAATCGTAAACATTCGGCTAAAATTTCTTGTGCGACACATTAGAACTGTCGAAGACTTCTGTTGCTGTAACTTTAATACGTGATAAATTAACATTACAATTCTCATGGAAAACGCAACTATAACAACCTTTAAGTTTTGCTCAATAGAACCGCGAAAGAAAATATCAACGAAGTAACAGGAAAGTGTTATTTTCTGAAAAAAAAGGGAACAATTGAAAAATCCTTTTTCAATGATATTCATTTGTCACTAATTTTGAAATATTTACAAATCACGTGATAAACCACACAATTAGTCTAAGCTGCACTTTTGCAGTGTTCTCAAATAACATTCTGCAACCATGTTCACATTCACAGCAGTTTTTATTCCCGCTTAAGTACTAAAATTATGGAACGATTTCAAATGTCATTGTTAAAAAATACTCATTCTCTCGCAAGTGGAATGTAACCGGTACAATTAATCATGGAAATCGCCAAAGCATATTTTGTGCGTTAGAAAAACGTAGTAACGTACAAGTTTTATGCTTACAAAACTGGATAAAACTTTCTTCCTATAATTCTTTGTGACTGTTTTTCTGATATGAATGGAAGCCAAATTTTCGTTTCTTTTGTCATGTTCATCATTCAGTAAAAGACGATTTAACTTCATATCAACTTTCGAAAGTCGATATGAAATGAACTCGTCATTTATGGCTAGTCGAAATTCAGCAATGCACTCCAGTCATTTTTCACCACTTCGGTTCGATTTGACGAAAGACCCATTTCTGGTAAGTGTTGTCAGGATCGCAAGGCATCAGCGACAACTGCTGATTCTGCGGATGAAGCGCCATGCACTTTTTGTGCACCCTGTGCAACATAGTCTTCGTTTTCTGCAACATTTTTCAACGTTAAATTGTACCCTTTGGATATTTAAAAAAAGCCACAAAGAAGCTTTTGTTACCTCGTCGTACTGCCAGGGACCGTCGACTGTTCCCAGCCTACAGAACGCCAATTTCACACCCTGACCATCGGCTTCCACGCAACGCTCGCCGACTCCCAATTGACCTTTCGCGTTCAGTCTTATCAACTAAAATACAATTAACATCTGATGAGTCTGGGCTTGATTATTCAATTGCTTTCCTCCTTGTTTTCCAAGTACCTGATTGTTTCCAAATCCATGACAGTGAGACGTCGCCATGAGACTCGGGGGTCCTTGACCCATGGTATCCAAGCACTTAGAGGTCATCATATTTCTCATCTAAAACATTCAACACTGACAATCTTTTTCCCAATCAATAAAAACATTTCAAGACGTTGAAAGAGTACCTCTCCCCAATGGATATTCGGAGGCAACTCCGGGAACTTATCAAGAACATCGTAAGCGACGTTGTCCATGAACCATTGAAAATTTTTGCATTTCATGTCTTCCTTGAACTTCAACTGTTTCGAAATGTCGCCAGCGTCGAGAAGTCGCGCCAAAGGTTCTCTCGTGTAGAAAAACTCTTTGTGTTTCTCGTCGAACCACGTTTCTATGACTCTCTTATAGTTCTGTCGAAACAAAATTAATTTCAGTTACAATTTCAGGGGATGTCGATAACGATTGGACGTACAATAGTGATAAGCGGCCCCTTTTTCTTCTGGGCGAGCTTGCCGAAATTGTAGGGCATGAAACCTCGATAAACGTGGCCGACGTGCGAGCAAGGCACCCAGAGAATGCTGCCGCCGCATTGCCAGATCTTGAACGAAAGCTCGAAATTTTCTCCTCCCCAGACTAAAAGTCCTTCGTCGTATCCCCCGAGCGAATTGAAATAGTCTCGGTTAATGGCGAATAAACCACCGGCGTGTGTCGGTGACCTAAAAAGAAACGACAAATTTCATCCAAAATCCAGTACAAAAACGCGGGCGAAAAGTCGCACCTGTATGGCATGGAATTGTAGGGTCGTGCCCTGTTCTCGCGACTCGGAAGCTCGTTTTCTTTGTACAGCATTCCCCACTCGAAAATTCCCCTGTACAAATGTGTCTCCTGGTAAACCGGGCGGTACTCGAAAGTCTTGTGGTCGATTCCGTCAATCACAGGCACGGTCATGACAGTTCTGCAAGAAAATTACCCAAACAATAAAAAATGCAATTCTTGAGTTCCTCGAAGTCTTGCCTGTCCGCAGCAATCGGAGCCAGCAGTGGCGGCAGCCAGTTGGTGTTGACTTCGCAGTGAGCATCCAGGAAGACTATGACTTCGCCCTCGGCCTCGCGAGCGCCCCGAGACCTCGTGCGAATCAAACCCTGGCGTTCGTTGTTCCTCAAGAGCCTCACATTACTCCATTGTTCGATGTACGAATCCAATTCGCCTTTCAGGTTTTCTGAAAATTAAATGTGTCAGGAATGGATTCCACTTTCTACGTTCAACTCTTTGTACCCTTGTCGGAGAAATCGTCCACCAAGAGAATTTCTTTCAGGAACTCTTTTGGTGTTCTGTTGATGACGCTGTGCACCGTTCTCATGAGCACGGACCATCCTTCGTTGTGGAAAACGATGATCACGCTGGTACTGGGCAGACTCTGCGGGTAATTCCAGTGCTTACACCTGGTAAAACAATTGTACAATGAACGGGGTTTTACAGAGATTCAGGATTTGAGTTTCTTTTCTTTTTCGTCGCAACGTACTCGTCGGGTCTGGTATCTAAGATGGATCTGTCTAGAGAGATTTCATCGGAGCAGACCATGTTCATGCCGTAATCGGACTCCGACTGTTGAACGTCATTTTGTTGATCGTCTCGCAAAACGTGGGCTTTTCCTTCCTCGCCAGGGCCAGTTCTGACCTTGACATTTTTCGGCTCGAAATTTCCCAATTCGTCTATGAGTACTGGCAACTGAAAATGAAAAAGGATGTTAATTTGAACGTTTTAAAACCCATAATTTCACTTATTTAAAACCCTCGGTTATTTTCACTGGATCAAAGATGCCGCCACTTGTAGACTTCAAATAAATGAGTTGTTTACATTCCCAGTGACTTAAAATAAACGAGAGTTCGCTGTAAAATAGACGATAAAATTCCTTACTCGATTTGCCCGCAAACTTCCCGGCCAATTATAATAACTCCTAAACTTTTTGACTGGGGATAAAAGCAGCGAGTACAGTATCAAAAGTCCTATCGCGACTCCGATCAGGATATTTAACATGCGATTTCTTCTAAACTGCACGATCCGCATTTTTCCGAGTCGATTGTATACGCACTCAGAGAGAAAAACAACTTTGGCGGTTTCAGCAGCGAAAAGTGCACATTTTTGACGGGGATTTTAAGTCAGAATTGATTGCGGGAAGCGCGGTTTGAGTAAAAAATGTCGCGGTCGGCTCGTAAATTGTTCACGGTCGGCGGTGTCTAAAACGTGTCACAGGACTTTTATCAGGTGAAGTTAAAAGTCAATGCACTTGAAGCGTGTCGGGTGGTGGTGTGATTGTCGCTACAGGTGCGCCGGACGAAAAGTTCCTAGAGATGGAAACCAAAAGTTTCTATGGATTTGTTTGATATTTTTTTTGTTCCGTGGAATCGTGATTGATTTTCAAGTATTTGGAATTCTCAGAGTAAATTAATTGCACTTTATTAAGAGTGTTATAAGTAAAGAAATGTGGGATGAGCGAGTCGTGTAATCGCATTTTAAAAAAACCGCCATTGGAGGCTAGTTTTTTTGTGGCGGTGGTCACCGCCGTCAATTGTCTAGAGTCCCTAGAAAAGAATCGAGACACGAATTGTTGCTCCACGTGATATTATCAAACAATTATACAAAAACAAACAAACGGACATTGCAAATTTTAAGAAATGGTATGCAATTTGTTTATTCTCTTTTTATTATGCTAAATCAAACTTGCATGCACAGCATTTTTGGTTGTTTATTTATCGATGTACAATGATTGAGGTTATGTCCATAAAACATGCGAAATTTTCGTTTCCTTGATATTTTAGGGCAGAACTAAGAAAACGCGGAAGGTGGTGATGCAGAGATTCGCACAAATGAAAAAAATGATCAGTCTCAGCGATCCCAGAATGTAAGTTTTCATGCCAAAAAAATAAATATTTTTCGAATTATTTTTCATATTTTTAATCCGTTTTTAAATGAATTCTTAAATTAATCCATTTCTGATTTTTCAATCTCCGATCAATATATTAAAAATGTAATCCTGATCAAAATTAAAATTTGTATTTCAGAAAAGCCGAGAAAAGAGCGCCGCCCAAGAAACAAAAGCCCGAAGACCCGCTGGAAATGAAAATAAAAGAAGTGTAAGAACTCTGACACAAAATTACAAAATTTTTTTGTATTGAGCAATGTAAAACAATTTTTTAACAACAAAATCAATTTTCAGGCCGCAACAATCATCCGCCTTGTTCTTCCAATACAACACCCAGCTGGGACCGCCTTATCACATTCTAGTAGACACAAATTTCATTAACTTCTCAATCAAAAACAAACTAGACATAATCCAAAACATGATGGAATGTTTGTATGCGAAATGCATCCCTTACATAACGGACTGCGTAATGGGAGAAATGGAAAAGTTGGGTCAAAAGTACAAAATTGCCTTGAAAATCATTAAGGACCCAAGATTCGAAAGGATCCACTGCATGCACAAGGGTACTTACGCCGACGACTGTTTGGTCAACAGAGTAACGCAAGTGAGTATTTCGGGAATAACGTATTTTAATGTAAAAAAGGTAATCGCATTCCAAAACGGTGCTTAATGGATCTTTTATTGCAGCACAAGTGTTACATTGTAGCGACTAACGACAAGGACCTGAAGCGAAGAATAAGAAAAATTCCTGGAGTGCCAATTATGTACGTTTCTCAACACAGGTTTACGATCGAGAGAATGCCGGATGCTTACGGCGCACCGAAAACGTAAACGGAAAGCCAATAACGTTATTTACGAATTAAATTGTTAATATTCGCTATTAATAAAAAAAAAACAACTTTGTAATTCCTTCGATCCAGGCATTTTGGTCCGCGTCCTTGACTGCAAAAATTATTCAAGAAATCCAAAGAGCAGCAACTCCCATTCACCAACTTTTTTGCAACTTCTGGAATCGATTTGAATAGCTAATGACAGGGAATAAATCAGGCTGCCTCTTATAGCAGGAAACATTGCGAATTCGCGGAGATAATTCGACAATCCATATTAATTCATTTCCCTGGTTTTTCGTTCATTTTTTTTAATTCGAGGATGGGACTCTCGTATTCGC
>JABFQM010003950.1:0-10487 GCA_022816865.1 Zelostemma sp. ZL-2020
AAACAAGCGGCCATTTGAACGTCTTGAAGATGACTTGTAGACGTGACTGCGCAGTATCGCAACGTCTTCAAGACGTACGCTCATTTTCGTAATAACGCGATTCAAACGTCTTGTAGACGGTCGTGTGTTGTTTGGGCAATTAAATCCAATTAAAAATTAAAATAACGAAATTTCAGATACTTCATTCACTCTGCATTTCCTTGCTTTCGTGCATCGTATTGTAATATTATCAATGTAATGAAAAATAAATTCAACGGGCCTTAATAACAACCACCTGCAATGCGAATGAAGGAGGCCAACGATTAACTGGCCTGGTGTCAAATATAGAAATGTGTGCTTGCACAGTCGAGAAGTGTAAATTACCAGTAACGGCGATTCTACTTGGCAGTGTTGCTGCTAATTTCAATGGCAACGACAACTATGTTACCGCGACTCGTGTCTATTGACCGTTATGTACGGACTTTGTTCCCACGAGAGCTCATATGCTACTGGCTAGAAATGTTAAGAGTTACGTGCGCGTATGTAAGTATCGCTGTACAGGCATGACTGAAAAATCGACGAAATGATCATTTACTTTTTTTTACATTCATTTTATTCGAGAATTGTTACGAAAATGTTTTCTCTCAGTTTCGCGTTGATCCAACTGTAGTTTTACGTAGGGTGAATCCGGGAAAGATGGCTCACCTTTATGGTCACTATTTATGGCATTTTACTTTAAAAAAATCTACGCGAACAATTTTTCGCACTTACTGTTCAATGTACGCGTCACAACACTATTACAAACTGAAGAAAGAAACAATTGCATGCATAATACTCTAGATAGTGTGGGTGCGCCATCTCTCTCGCACGCGCCTGAAACGCATGATTACATTATTAAGTACGTCGTCCAAGATCAATTTCTTTCGTTTATCGGGAGCACATGTACCTTTTATTATTCCGGACGCAAATGTGCTTAGAGTCGCGTGCGTATCATTGTTCTGCGCAGACGCGAATGGAGGCGGCAAAGCGTAAAGCAAACAAGTCTTATTACACTCATGAATATGCACGTGATCAATGTTATTCCAAGCATAAAACACGCGTTTTTTCGATCTGGAGATGAAAATAATTTCATCTTCGATTCGCATTATGATGATTTTTCGTAAAAAATATATTTGTTCAGAGTAAAATAAGTGAATACGATTCTGTATGCAAAAAATAATTCAAGAAATAATAAATGAGAAGAACATATTTCATTGTAAAACTCGTTTATCAATAAATGACTCATGTTTTTCGAACAGATTCGCTAATCTCTGCGAACCTCTTATTAAAGCAAAAAAAAGAAAGTAAAAAAGACGAACAGACCCTCGTTTTACCGTTGCATTCGCAGCATTCGGTCGCCGAATCGTGTAGGCTGCGCTGGAACGAGGAACGATACGTAGTGTGTAGTGCAGCAGGCGCGTCCCATATTCGAATGCATCGAGCTTGTCGTAGGTCGGGTCAATTGAACAGTCTATCGCTTATCTTGAAGAACCGATTACGCTCGTCCTTTGAACGTTTCGTCCGCAACAATTCAATTTAATTTTCACGCGCGATCGTAAATATTTATTTTATCGACACTAACTGAGCGGATAATTTTGATTATTTTTGCAATGGAGATTATTATGAAACTGAGGTCAATTTGATGATATATGTTGAAATGTTTTTACGTCATTTGACTTTGTTGTAATGCGTATAAAGTGATGAACTTAATGGTCGTCTTGAAGTAATTCCGTTCTTTTGCAACGATAATTCATCAGATTGCTCATAAAACGATTTTATTGATCGAAACAAATGTCTTTCTTGCGAATTTAAGAGCGAAATTGGCCATAAAATTATTGCTTGATTTATCGTTCTTTCTGAAATAGGGCTCGGACAATGCAAAGGTCAAACTACGAAGCTCAAATGCAAGCAAAACGAATTGGAATTGTAAATAATTCGATCTTCCCTCGTACTCACAGTCGCGTACGTGGTCATAAATTTTAAGTAAAAACTTAAAAATTAAGAGTGATCGTGTTTCTTTTGTTAGGTGCATGAATTTTATGTAAAACTTTAAAAACAATTTGCAAAGAAAAGAAAAATATTAAAGAGTGTTGTGAAGTATGAAAAGTAATGTAAATGTTTGTATTTACCATATTACGAGAAGAAGCGCAACGTAAGAAGCAACCTGCCTGAAAGGCAAGAACAAGTAAATAAGAACAATTTAATTGTTACAGCATCAATCAAGTTATGGGGCAACGCTTTGATAGAAAGAAGGCGCATAATCCGGAATGTTATGCCGGCTCAACAGAGCGTGGCGCTTGCTCGCAAGAAGATTCTCGCTGTTCTCGCGCACCTGGGAATTTCTCGCGATACAAACGAAAAATGGAGAGATGCTGAGGAAAACGAACATCGCGATATTTATACTTATCTACTTTGCTATTTATATGTTACGATTAAGTTCATTTCAATTATTTATATAATATGTATATCGCGGTTTCAAAATCGTTACGTAGATATCTACTGATATTAAATTCAACGCTAATAACACTACAACATTTTTATTTTTGTTTTTTATTTGTTTTTTTCCAAATAAACGCATCCACTCGAATAAATTACCATTCCATTTCCCACAAATTTCCCACTCAACTACCTGATTTTTTTTTAATTGCAAAATTTCTAAATGCGAAAGAAACAATCGATGACAGCAAGAGGTAATAACGTATAATTTCCATCAAACGATCATGAATAATGCAAGCATTTTCAACTTTTTCAAAATCGACGGCCTCCCGCGCGCGCGCGCGCGCGCGTGAAAGAGTTTGCCAGAAACGGGAACAACGTTGATTTTTTTTTTCTTTCAACTTACAAAGCTCGGTCACTCGTGGTTCAAAAATTCGGCGTGTCATTAATATTGCCCGGTGATTCAACCAAGAAAGGTACCGTTAACCGCCTTGCCTAACGAAACATCGTCATGCTGCGTCCACTTTTACAATAAACCGTATATCGAGAGAATTCCTTAGATTTGGAAAGAGTCTCGCGGCACATTAAATTTCTGCAGGCCTGTTCGGGCAGAACTTAAAATTGGCTTTGTGTAAATGTTTAGCATTTCGAAAACTTGCAACAGAATTGAGAAAAAAGTAGTGATGGATGAATATTTTTTGAACAGAAGTAAAATGCTCGTTAGGTGATTTTAGTTGTTGTTTTATTACAATTGGTAATTGTCAAAAGTACTACCACGAAATATATAAAAAGCTATGAAAAGCGTAAAGGTCAGAGAACTTAAGAGAGGATAGAGAGATGAAGGATATTTGTGAATTATCGGCTGCATTCGAAGGAAGGAGATCGACGAACTGTGAGAGCTCGGTAAAGTGATCGGAAAAGAAGGGGAAAGGAGGAAAAAGGAGGAAAAAGGTAATGAGAAAGAGAAAGATAGGGACACAGAGAGGGAGGCAAATAGTATACCGGCGAAGGTAGAAAAAGGAGGTGGAGGAGGAGGAGGAGGAGGAGGAGGATGAAGAGGTGGAGGAGGGGGAGGCAAAGGAGGAAGAGGAGGAGCAGGAGAAGACAGACACGCACGGTTCACTTGCGAGTCGATGTTCTTCATGCAGTTAACAGCAGGTGCGTGATACCGGTTGACGAATCGTTGTGAGACGAAGCGGGTTCACGAGCAAACGGTACGACCGAAACAAGAAGAAAAAACTGCTCGCGAATCAATGAAACAGTTCCATCTGATTTTTTGCCATTGACAAAAATTTGGAATTCGAAGAAAAAAATTTGTCGATTTTTTTCCCGAGAAATAATGTACGGGAAATCGTAGCTTTTGGAGCGGTGAAAGAGGGAGAGGATACATTTTTCCGGTACCCCCTCTCCGACATCCGAAATCCCTTTCCGCTATATGATCCCATTTTTCTCGTTGGTAGCAATCTCGTTCTTTTTCTCCGGGCAAAGCATCACTCGCATTAGCCAAGGATATTTACTTCGCAGTGCTTACCGGGTATTCGTGCTTGGACACCAAGCACGGCTTGGCGCAAGAAGAAGAGCAAGAGTGGAAGGAATACGCGGAGTAGCACGAATAAGCGCCTCTTGCTAAGGTCGCTACCCTTGGAGCGGTGGCAAGGTCAACCGCAAGATCGCCCAGATCGTACAACGCTCCCGTCTCTCCTGAGAGTCTCTCCTCGTCGCCCTGATGCTGAGTCGGCCGTCGCCGCTGCGGACATAGAGAGCGCAGCAACGAGCCTGTGCCCCCTTTGAAGGATCGACGAAAAAACGCCTTGATTATCGCTGAGTAGAAGGCGGCTAAAAATAGAGTCGACGAGGGAAGGTGCGCGCAGTTTAGCGTTATATCGGGCCTCTCTCGCTTTTTATTCGCGGCCTCCTGGGGAACCGTCGGTGCTTTCGTGCCTCAAGAGTGACCCCATGAACTTGCCCTAATTCAAGACTTGGAGGCACTTTTTTCAGTGAGTGAGTATTTTTTTTTCTCTTTTTTCTTCATCTCGTTGTTAATTCGTGTGATTATTACACCATGTTAAAGATTGCTTTCATCGAAAAATCTTTAAAAATTTACGCAAGTTTTTTTATATTCATGCAAGCTCTATAAATCAGGGTATGGCCATGATATAAAAATGAAGGCACTTAAATTTTGCTCGCACTTTACTGCTTTTCGAATTACGTTACACATTTTGGCGTAGAAAACGGTCAAATTTTTTATCAACACTTGAATACATAACTTTACCGAAAACTGAACAATATAAATTCGAAAAATAGAATGAGATAAGAATAGTCGCAAATTTATTGATATTATTATTGACGAATTCGTAATCTTGCAAGAGTAAGCAAGAACATGCTTATTCCATGTTTTATTTGAATGATTAATTGTGGAGTTGACAAGAACGCGATGTAGTCGACGCATGTTTTGCCGAATACGACAAGAAAATACATCGATAACGTTAAATCAACCAGCTGCAGTAACGCAAAAACTTATACAATTGACGCTTTCCTACATCAAATCAATTTCATTTATTAGCCAAATCAATTAACCGACAAGAAACTTTACAAGCTTGGGTATCGTGCATTGATCTCTCGAACTTACGAAATTCGTAACTGTGATATACGAAATTAGTCAATGTTCGATACGACAGTTATAGGCATTTATTAGCATTAAATTTTCCGACTTGAAAACATGCATATTTATGTCCGAACAAGTCTCGAGCTCTCGAAATTTCGAATAACAGAACATTCTCGTCAGATCAAATGATACCATGGTGTTCCGGTTAACGGATTTTTCTTGAATTATTTAACACTTTTTTCAACATGCGTCAAATTTTACTGGTACACTCATTCTGGAATCAACGTTGTAAAATGGCAGACCGAAAGCAGGTGCCGATTCACATAATTCATTGTCTCGTGACTTGCTTTTTTCTCCGCTCTTAATCTTCCTATTGTATTTTCTACATTTAAAAAAAATGACATTATATAACGGTATCGAGAACGGTCCAACTGAAGTGCCAATGTCCAGAGTCGCGCATTCATTATTCGATTATTTGGGGAAATAAATTTCTGAATAAAGAGATAACTTCTAACAGACGCCTACACATGTGAGGTAACTGAAAAACTCACTTTTACAAGCTTGCATCTTATTGTATGTAGAATGAACTTCGAAGAAAGTGACATTGTCATTTTTATCGGAGGCTCTCATTCGATTAATCATGCGATAATTACTTGATTCTTGTCCCCGCCTTTTTTTTCGGCAAATTCGAAAACTTGATATCTCAACTAAAACTGTGAAAATGTGCAGTCTCATCGCGAGACAAATATAAGTATGTATTTATGATGGAATAAGCAATGATAGAAATTGGTTTGACTCGGTTTTGAAACATCAAAAGTGGCCAAGTGAATGATCTTTCCCGATTCATCAAAGTGCCTGTCATGTTCCAATTCTAGCTTTCGAGCTGATTGCAATAGATGTAGTTAAGAAGAATAGAACAATGGAGCGCATGCGCGATTCTGGCGGTCATTCGAGCTGAATCTTCGCTACCAATAATTTTCGATCCGATCGAAACAGGTACCGTAACATGAGCATAAGCACGCACATAAGTGTGTCACGAATCGAAAACAAATACGGCAAGATCAACGTAACTGTTCTTGTACACAAGAACGTGCTGCTGTTAATAGAAAAGAGTACAGCGGAATGATAGAAAAACGCAAAAAGCATAGCAGATCTTGAATGACCGTTGATAAAGGTTGAACGCGCGAGGAGAGCAGGCAGTATAGCTCTGTTCGCTTGAAGATCTGGATTGCGTTCGACGCGAAGCGATTACAATCGAACATGCTTACAACTCTTACGATTTTTTGAAAATATATGAATTGAAAACGACTTATCATATCTTGTCTTGAAAGTAAACTTTTGATTTTCATTCTTATAAATGAATAATTAAATGGGTTTTGGAAACAGTATACTTTAACGTAAATTTTAAGTCTAAAAGTAAGCTTTTCGGGTACGAAAAATTGCCGCGAAAATATTTTTCGCAGGCTGCAATTGCGCTGGCTGCAGCATGAACCAAAGAGTCATACTTAAGTAGCGTTACACGATAGATCGAAGCTTCAGACCATGGCGGTCAATCGAGTTTTCATAACTGCTGCTCGTTCTTGGCCGTTTAAATGCATGAGAATCATGCTCGCCTGGAATCGCGTACTCGAATACCTGCAGAATTAGAAAATTCTCACGTACTTGACGCGCAAGATTTTGCGCTTATATTTTTTATTCATACACCATGTAATTTTTGTAACTCATCTTTTTTTCTCCGTCTTTGTCGCACTCTCTATATTCGTTATATAAATTTCAACTACAATTCTTTTCGAAAACTCATTATACATAGAAATTATTATCAATGTAATGTGCAGAAATTGTTTCAAAGGAAAAGACTATTTTACATACGTCAAAAGTAAAATCCTGTTAGTAATGTTTCCGATAAATCTCAGTGGATTAAGAAATATTTGCAGATAGTGGTAACGGTACAAGAAATGTATGTTCCGGCTTTTATTCGAGATATTCTTGAATGAAGATAATACGTAACGAAGATATTCGTTGGAAATGTCTCGCATAAGTTGGCAGTTTACCACACTAGTCTGATCACTAAATTTCATGCTTTTCATCGAGCAATCGATAAAACCGGAGCCGAAGTAATATCATCGTACAACTTATGAAACGAGTTAATCGTACATATCAACGTATCAAAGACAGTTCGTTAATAGTTTTCGTCAGTAATGATTTATAACTGTATCGAGCATTACGAGGTAATTATGCATTTATGCATCACATACGTGTTTATATTATTATTATTAGACCGAGTGCATTCATTCAATAGCATCATGAAATCTATTAATTTTGTACAAGTTGATCGATTTCGCATATTTCATTAAAACAATTTTCCCATTCGAAGGGGATTTTCAATTAAATCAGTTCAATAGAACTACGCGTATGCATAATTTGATATCTGTAGGCTTTTTAAGTAAAATCCATTAAAAATGAGGATGATTCTTGATGAAAATCGTAAGTCGTCTTGATCTAAAAAGAATCCATAATTACGTAACGAGAGATCAACAAAAGTTGACAAAAAAGCAAGGCTTTCTTGTAATAAGTACCATACCATCGATAAGGGATGTGTCAGGGTACGGACACGGTAAACCGGTGCGAGTTTGGGCCAGCCACTATTATACATATACTTGGTGGCGACGCGCGAGTTGGCGTGCACTCTGATAATATATTATGCGCGTTAGTATTGCACGGGTTCACGGTAGGGAGGGTTAGTGACCAGTAGTGGGTCAGTAGTCCCATGTGTCCGTGTCATATGCTGCGTGCATTGGAACGCGCACGGTTTTCAGAAATTCGGTCTTTGAACGGGTCACGGTGGTTGGAAAAAATTCGCCTTAACAATTACGATTTGTACAACGTTTCTGTCCTTAGTTATTTCAGATTTTTATTTTATTTTTCCCAATTCATTCGTCAAAATCTAAAAACAATTTTGACTTTTTTATTCGTTTGAATTGTAAGCCTTTCAGTGTGGAGCAACAATTGCTTTAGGGCAACGTAATTAGAAAAAATAGGGTTGCTGCACTGAAAAAAAACTTCTATTAAAAAGTAAAAAAAACTCTCTCAATTCTTTGGAGTAGTTTTTCACTCTAGCGAAGGGTGGAAATAAGTGCCGGTCCCACTGAAGTAGAATTCCACTCCAATGTGTTAGCTCGCCGCTCTTAATGCATCTCTGGATGTCCAACACAATTCTATGAAGGGCTAACTTGGCGTACGCTCTCATAATAGAACGAAAATTGTACACACAAGTAGTATAACGGGGAAATCATATTTATATAATACCTACTGTTTCCTTTCGTCGATTTTCCCAACCAAGTTATAATTTTTTATTTTGTCGACGTTTCGGCTCGAGATTTGAGCCCTTATCAAGACATCATTACGCGACAATTCATCACTCGTCACGTGATGATATCTTGATGAGGGCTCAAATCTCGAGCCGAAACGTCGACAAAATAAAAAATTATCACTTATCACTTGGTTGGGAAAATCGATGAAAGGAAACAGTATTATATTCGACCCAACGAAAACCTACTAGAATACAAGTTCATATTTATATATGTCTTGCTTGTCACTAGCGATGCTAGTAAGAAACACAATCGCGACTGCGCAGGTCGTGCATTTTTTAATATATCATCTTTTAATCATTTACATGGACTAAGTATGATAGTACTTGAATGATCAAAGTTGAGAAAATATCATTTCAAACACTTTTTTTTTTTAAGAAATATGATAAATATGCAAAGATCATTTTTCAAAATTTTGTCACCTGTTACTCTAAATTTTGTTACTTTGCAATGAATAATTTTTTTAAATGATCATTTTTAATATAGTAATACTATAAATTTTACATTATACTCTACCAAAAACTAATACTTGGAAGAAACTAACAGTTTCTGTAAATACTCTATCAACATTTTACATAATATGCTTCATTTCGTTAACGAAATACTGCACCAAAGTAAATGTACGGAGCATCGTCACTGCCGTTGTATCGTCAATTTCCGTTCGGAATTAATAAATTAAAGTGTTTTCTCTATATTTCTCTGGACTAATTTGTTTGCGTGCGAATAATATATCAAATGTGCGAAAAATTATAATAGTCCTTCATTTTGTAAAAGAATTATTCAAGATTTCGTAGCTCCGAAATTGGTGACGATAACCGGGCTTAACATGACGATGCTCCGTACCTTACTACCTTACTATATTAATTTTTGTAAGAGTTTTTTTCACTTTTTAATAAAAGTTTCCTTTCGGTGTGCGAGGATTATTTTTAAGTGTCACCATTTAAGCGCCTTTCATCTCCTAATAATTATTATTAAAAATAAGTATTAGAAACAAATTGAGTATAAAATATTCACCCATTGTGAATATTCAACAATATTTCGAACTTTATTCACTGAAAGGTTTTCATACTCAATTGGACAACATATTTTTGTCGTTGAATTGCATCAACTCTTACATTCATTTTCGTCGATTATTCTTACAATTTCGTAATACGCAATTTTTCATTTTCAAAGCATTATCTTTATCCTTGCGCTAATTATTATAGAAGATAAATGTAAGATTTCTTACAGAAAAATCGATATCATTTATATCCCATCGTTTTTCCTCACGGAATTAAAAAAACAAAACGCCAAGTCTCAAATCTCTCTGGAATTAAACATTTTTCTGCCCGCCTAAAACTATTTGAGCAATCATACGCAATAGATTCAGAAATCTTCCTGTAATTTAATATATCTAAGGAGTAATCGCACTTCCTCGACAGCCAACGTCCTAGTAAAATTATTGACGACATTCATGATACGTATTATATACACGTAGAATTAAGTGCCGCGCATGCCTACGCATAAAATAAAACGAAACTTTTTACACATTCGCATGAATGAATACTCCAGACACGAGCCAGACATTCACTATTATTTTACCGTTTGACAGATAAATTAGATAATAGATAAGTATTAGCTATTGATTCGTAATCAGCGAGTTTCAATTTTCATAAAGAAAGGCGGAGAATGAGTGAGAGTGAACGAAAGTGAACGATTGTATTACAAGTAGATATCGAAAATGTGGCAATCTCGTCAGTTTCCAGTACAATTAGCGTGTATCATCATGGTCAAAGCCACCTGGTGTCGATTTCGAGAAATAAGAAGAAGATCTTATACGTATATAACATATTTTAAGGTAAATGTACGGAGCATCGTCACTGCCGTTGTATCGTCAATTTCCGTTCAAAATTAATGAATTAAATTGTTTTCTTCATATATTTCTCTGGACTAATTTGTTTGCCTGCAAATAATATATCAAATGTGCGAAAGATTATAATAGACCTTCATTTTGTAAAATAATTATTCAAGATTTTGTAGCTCCGAAATCGGTGACGGTAACCGGGCTTAACATGACGATG
>JABFQM010003951.1:0-10485 GCA_022816865.1 Zelostemma sp. ZL-2020
GAACAGTAAATAACTGATAGGAAAAGCTACTTCCTCGATAAACGTGGTTATACTACAAACTTTAAAAAAAATACGATCGACTGCTCACTTAACCTGAAACTAAGCATTGCGCAGAATCGAGAGAAAACGTGCGCTTCACGACTTTGACAATTATTTTAGAACTGAAAAACGTAATTACGATCAAGGTTGAAAACTATTTTCAACTACGGGTGTTGTTTAAACAGACAGTTATTTTTTTTTTGTAGAAAAAGTTAATAATAATCACGTATTTTGTACTTTTCTCACGGCCCTGTCCATTACTGGGACATCTAACTTACATCGTAGAAAGTTCTTAGAGATTTTCAAAATTATTATTCCTTATTCCCTCTACCTGAGATTCGAACTCAGAACGTAACGTTAACCGTACTTGTATTGATACGCTCGCACTTTGAATGTGGCCTAAAATTAGCGCCTGAATAATGACAAATATTATAATGTTTAAAGGATCGAAAAAAAAGTTTTTAATGACGTCAATACTTTGAAGTATTCGTTTCCAATACTTGTTATCCTCCTTATTCTCCATTTCTATTCATACGTACGTGCCTGAAATCTAATGTACATATTATGCTCGTAATTACTAGCTTCTCTATATAATAAGAGGGCATGTATTAACGATCCTGTTGAACTGCAGAGAAAACGTTCAAGATACGGAGCATATTAAATTTAGGAGCTTTTTTTGTAAAAATCTCAAAACGTTGACAATCTTCTCGGAAATTGCATTTCATGTTTCATCTTTACCATGAATCATTCATTCTCAACAGTAATTTTTAAGGTCAGATGATTCCAAATTAAATTCCCCGAACAACAGTGTTGTTTCAGCCAACATTTTTCCAGCCAATCTTTCGTATTTTTTGCAGCGAAAGATATTGGATCGTCTCATATGAAATGCATTAGAGTTTTCCTCGTCCTAACGGTGGGTCATCCAGTGCACTTTCTTTGAAGGATTTCTGGACTGGAGAGTGGGAGGACGGAACGTGATTCTTTGTCACCGTTGAGGGAAAACCAGAGGAGGCGAAAAGGGGAAAGGATTTAAGATTGCCTACAGTATCGCGCCAAGACAAAAATCGTGACGCTCCTCCGTGATATTGCCAACTTCCTTCGTTCCTGCTTTCGTCTCGCTTCGTCTCCTCTTGAAAATTTCTTTTCTTCCAAGTATCGCGGGAGAAAATTTCTCTCCTTGTAACACGGCTCTGCGTGGCCTCTTCGAAGGTAATATACCAAGGAAAAAATATTCGTCCCGAGGGGCAGATCGTTTTCAGGGATTGGCCATGTCAAGCGAAAGACGAGAAGTTTCACATCGAAGCTGAAAATTCATCTTCCGGGACGTCCCTACTCGCATGGTATCTTAATCGTCATTACGATAGGCACTTTAATGCAAGTTTCATTCTGTTTTTCGGGTATTTTACCAGTACTTAAGATATCGCTGAGAAACTAGAAAGCAACTGCCACGTCTATGAAGTTTCGAAGAAACAGAATAAAGATCCGGAATTAATCTAGCTTTGTTAATTAAATTCAGGATCAATTCAGATTTATTTAAAATCAGGTTCTTTGTCTTGAGAAGGAAGATTTCAATGATTGAATCGTTCCATTAACTTGCCGAATGAACTGAAAATTCATGACTGTCTTGTTTTTTTAATTAGGGCTCAAAGACTGGTTTGAACTAGATTTAATTGAGACCTAGATTAGGTCCGGTTATCAATCAGTCAAATTGAGGTTCAATTCAGGTCTGATTTAGATCTAATGAGGGTCTTAATTATGATTGCACTATATAAGGTATTTCCTATTTTCTTCAGCGAAAAATGGAAGATTCGAATAATTTAGTCGTTTTACGGACCTGTAGAATAAATTGGAAAACTATACTCACTTCGTTTTTCAAATTAGGTTTACAAGTTTCTGAATATTCAATTTTAGACGGGGACTGCCAATTAATTCGATATAAACGAACGGATTCCACGTTTTTTTCAAGGATTGAAAACATTCTCTTTTGAAAAGCTGATTGCTCTCGAGTAGTTCATCAGTGGTGCTTTAGAGCCACTTCCTATGTGAGTACAGATGCCTTGACTATATTCTGGACTGTTAACTACAAGGGCACTTTGCTTTCATGGAATGCGATAATAGAATGAATTCCATTTTCCAATTTTTCTTTCCAAATATAACGTATTTGTAGGTACAAATGCTCGATCGGCACAATTTTTTGCAGCTTATTCCGTGCACAAGGAGATAAAGCTTCAAAAAGAGCACGAATACTCAAAATTGTCTACTATCGTATGAAATCAAGCAGAGTCCTAACTCGTATTCGATCTTGAATTTCACCGTTATCTCGTACGTTCTGATATAGCTTTCCGAGATAAGGAGCTCACGTTACAAATCAAACGGGAAATTGTACGAACAGCTTCAAAGCGAGAAATCTGAAGCATTCTATTATATTTCGTTAAAGATGGGTTTGCTTTGATTTAATAATTTGATCATTAAAATGTAATTCAAAATCCAAAATTTCCGTAGTTATTCGTAGCAGATTGAACGCAATTTATCGCTCCCAAAGAGCACATTTTAGAAGGGTGAGTGGGCAAGTGGCTCAAATTCCAAGACAACCTTGACAACACTAATGGGAATTAGCATTACCAGGGTCTCGTTTACGACGCGCGTCCCGAGTGCTGTTAGTCATTCCAAACTGCTTTAATTGGCAGCACAATTTATAGCATAAAATTCGACGAAATTAATTTTATTATGAAATTTAAACATGATTCAGTTTTCAAACTCATGGATTCGTCTTTGCAAATTTACTTTTACGATACTTCCATACAAATTCCTATTATCGCTACGCATTTTATTCCTGTTCTGAGAGTACGAAAATTTTTTTCCATTTTTTAATAAGTCAACCTTCCGCGAAACATGCATCATCCGTCGCTGCTGTCTCTGGCCTACATCGATTCAAGACCCTGCGGTATGAATACAAACAGTACAAGATAATATATACCGTTAAAGCAAGATTACAGTCGAACATCAAATACCGTAGGGGATTTACATTTGTTTCGCTCTGGCCGCTATCACCATATTAAAATACTGCTGGGACAAAAACACGTATAACATTCAGCGTACAATATGCGTTCGATGCGGAATAATGTTGCCCGATCTTGTATATACGAAGCACTTTTGTAGGGATTCGTGCCGAAATTCATGAGGAAGAAATAAAATTCGAGTAAAACAAGCGAGAGCAAAAAAATGAATGTGAAAGAAAACACGAGCAGGCTCGGTTTGCGGGTAAAGTTATATAGCGTGTATCCACAAATGACGCAAATTCTACCGTGTTGGCAACCACCGAAACGGGGCAGAAGCACAACGTCGAGACGCGGAGTGTTCCATCGATTGGAAAAAATGCCGAGGCCGGGAAATGCCGGGTTGGTAGTAGAATAAAGCGAGAAAATAGCGCGACGTGTAATGGCGAGTGGCCACGAAATTTTCAAATTCATCCAACAACATCCTCGACGCTGTCGCCGAGGTGGTTACGCGTTAGCAGACTACAGCGTTATCGACCTAGGGCGTGTTCTGCATTAATTACGCTCTAGTAAACGAGCTGCAAGTCGTAATTAATATCATTGAAATTAAGAATGCTCATCTGCTCATCCAAAAACTATTGTGAATTTTTCATAACTCCGCAAACTGTTCATTCCAAGAATTTAAAGTATAATTTCGTAAGAATATAGAAATTCAAGTAAGGACTTTGAGCAAAGAACGTTTGCTGTTCATTTATCAATATCAATTTAAAAAGGAAAAGTCACATTCAGAAATAAATTGAGGGCGGAGTATTTGAAAAAAATAGGATAAACATCACGTACGATAGTTCAAAGTTTAGTAGTGATTGATAAATAAAACTCATAAAACGACACATCGTTGCTCGGCTTGTATCGATCTATTTCGATGTTCAGTATTTTTGAAAACTGTATTGAGAATATAAATGTTTCGTGACATTTCTTACCTGTAACAGTTTAAACAAGAGTGGCAATTCAATATTTATGATATGATATGATGTTTCCATATTCCTTGAAACTGCTTCATCAATATTAGTACTAGAAAACTGATGGGACAAAAAGATTTGCGATGCAAGACAAAACGCGAGGACCGATAACTGCAGTGCAGTCTGGGTACTCGTGTTTTGTACGCCAATTAACACTCGCTACCGCACCTCGTTTGATTCCGTAAGCGTTGCGGGCGTGTTGGTGCAAGATAAAAATTGAACGAATAGAGCTGAAAATTAAGATGGATGAATGACTCTCGTTTCCTCGCGAAACATTTTGAACTGTGAAACAAGGAAACTTATTTTGTTCTATTTTTGACACGTATTTTATGCAGCTGCGAAAAAATATTTCCATTTAATAAAAATGTGGGAATTGATGAACCACAAATGCATGAGTTTGGACGCAAGATCCAGGTAGCCAATGGGGGAGACAATAAAAGTAGTACTGCCACGAGATAAAAATGATCGAAACGATAGAGGTGATCGTAATATAAAATCTTGGTGGGACCCGACCATATGGCTCCACTTCCTCCGTTCGCAGTTCTTAGGTCTGTAGTACACTCGTACTCGCGCATACCATTTTACTCTCTTCGCGATATATCTTATCGGCATGTTTCTAGCATCGGGAGCATAAAGCGCTCCTCCTATCTTTCTCCGGCTCTTCAGATTCTTCCTCACTTCACTGTTTTTAATTCTCGCGTTACTCTTCTGAAACGCACACTTATATATCATCGAGAAAAGTTCCATTCGACGTGGATCAATCTCTGAAGGAACAGCTGAAAGCTGTTTTGCGAGTAAAGATCCAAATTCATATTCCTTCACTATTTTTGTATAGAAATAAATATTTTATTATGTAACATTTTACAGTTGTCGTTTATGTACTGATGAATTGTTTGATGTACTGACGTAGTTTTTATTTCGTGTATGAGCTCCTGGAAGCTTATTCGCTTCGTGAGTTAGAAGGGGTGCGTGGCGTATGGAAAAAACATGACTAACGAAGAAAATATTTGAATTGACAGGCCCACGCCATTTTTTATAGCAATGACTTTTATGGCCGGCTTGTCGGTGACCGTCAAACAACCGGAGTCTTCGTTTCATGGCCTCGAGTTTCGGATTTTATTGCTTCGAACGAAATACAGATGTGCCCTATTCGAGCGGGTCTCTTCCAAATTATTCCGAAATAACGCGGGTTTGGATTTCATCACTTTTTCTGCACTAAGCTTTTCAATTTTTCAACAAGTTTTTCCCAAATTTTTATTCACGTCATTGACGGTTTATGCTTCTGATCAGCTGTTGGGACGAGAATATGGTAAAGTGCAAAATTTAACAGTTTTTATGAAAAATCTCTCGTCACTGTAACAAGAGATTGGATTCAAAAAAAATTATCCGCTTTTCGACAACATTGGCATTGTTAATTAAAAATAAATTTTGATCAGTACCTCACTTTATAAATTTTATATTGATATTGGAAAATATCATGAAAAAGGCAGAAATTCAGTGAAAAATTGCACAGTTTTTATATACATTTTTTTCGTCACTGTGAAAGAGGATTGCATTAAAAATAATAAATGACCCATTTTTTGACAAAATTCACAAAATCACTTGAAAATCGTACCTCGTTTTATCAACTATAAATTGATCTCTGAAAATTCATTTCGATTTATTTGTTGCTTCGCGAAATTTATTTTCCGGACAGGAAACAATTTAACATCGGAAAAGTAATGGAATTTATTCATTATATAGATCCGAGTGATTTTTACAATTAAGTAATTTGATGAAGTTCGGCAGCGTGCCAATAATCGCTAAAATTTATTCATTCCCATAATTATTGGGTCGTGCTTTTCGTACTTTCAACATGTACAAGCGTACGTCGGAAGTGAACATGAAAATTTTGATTTATAGAAGCTCTGACCCGTTTCATAAATAGCTCATTAATATTGACTATTCCTATGCTTAATTGTACACTCGAAAATGTACAATGTGAAGTTTTTCTGCCTTTTAAATTCGACAAAACGTCACCGCATGTTAAGAATTAGCGGTGAAGTAAATTCGGTACTATGAATTACAATATTAACGTTCGCGTAACTATTGTCAGGCCTAACAATAGATAATGCTGAAATGTAGAATAGACGAGCTGACGCATCAAGTAAATGGCGAAATTATTAAGTATTCTCATTGAATACATACACAGCCTCAGCTCCAGCCTAATGATGAATCGAATTACGACATCATAATTTGTCTCTTGATCAGTCGTGTTCGTCTATGGTTAATTATTTGTAATGCCAACCTGCGACGAC
Source organism: Zelostemma sp. ZL-2020 (assembly GCA_022816865.1). Taxonomy (NCBI): domain Eukaryota; kingdom Metazoa; phylum Arthropoda; class Insecta; order Hymenoptera; family Platygastridae; genus Zelostemma; species Zelostemma sp. ZL-2020. The sequence goes on from JABFQM010003951.1 coordinate 6,352, forward strand.
GTAGACGACCCACCAACGTGGATTATTTCGTCCAGTTAACCACTGACAACTGGACGCCATTAACGATTGCATTGCAGAAACCGTCGGGAATATCCGAGCACTTCGATCGTAACTATACAACTTGCACCTCAACAGGAAACTAGTGTTCCCTAAATTTCCTCGGGGATTCTTGTTTCCATCTTGTTCTTGGCTTTCTGTACATTTGGTTTTGTAAATTCGTCATTTATAGTTTTTGGAACGACTTGTTCCCCAACATTAACCAAATTCACAACTGTTACTAATACTTCACTTGCAAACTTTTGAAGGATCGTTAAAAATTTTAAAAGAAAATATAAAATAGTGTCTTATTCGTCAGACCCGACTAACTTCAATATCTTACGGAGAAGTTTAGATTAAAGTGCTCAAATTTGTGACAAATGAGTTAGAGTTTCAGCAGGTCGAATTTCGTGGAATTGCATTGGTGTTTTAAATTATTCAATTTTTGACTTCTGCTAATGAAGCAATTACCAACTGTGCCGAGTACTGTACAGTGAACATCAAATCCCTAATTTCCATGACGAAATATGGTATAATTTACCGTTATTATTCATAACATTTGATGTAACTAAAAATTTAATGAAGATTCTGTAAAAAGGACGGTTAATCCGATAAAAATCAAAGACAGCATACATTTTAGATGTTCTTTCGGAGCGTAAAAACTGAAGAGAAAATATATAAAAATGAAGACTTTGAATACTTTTAGCCATTTTCGTCGCATCTTGTATTGATATTCAATATTCCTAGGTCGAGAATGTTCCCTTAATGTTCTTACGGTTAATTACTGAAAGTTAATAAAGAGTTAATTCTTCAATAAAAAATAATTCCACTTCAACTTGCACAGCGAAAATAGAGCTCTGGTACGGTAGTGGCTTCTTTTTCTTTCATCTGGGTATCGAATATCAATTGCGTCAGTCACGCTCGTTACTTTAATTCAACAGTAAGGTACAGAATCACAACGGACAATTGAATTTGACCCGCTGAGATTACATCCAGCTTTAAATTTCCCCAACGAACCTTAGGTGTGCGATTAAAGTGTAACGAGATAGTTTTCTGGATTTTTGAACAGCGTTGAACCTGTAGTTATCATGACATTTCGAGCCCACGAAACTCGGGGAATTCTTTTTAATCGTCACGCAAAAAAACTCGAAACTAAAATTAAATCGAGCTTAAATAAAAAATAAGAACAAAGACGTGACGATTTTTTGAAAAATGAATACTTTCAAATATTCTTTTGTAATACATTGAAAAAGCTGAACCTCGGATCTTTGTAGTCAACAATATTTCGAAACAGGATGAAATTTTTTGGTTTCCATAATTAATAGTTGAGAATAACTTTGATCGCACGTTTGATGTAAGCTCGAGAAAGTTTTCTACATGGAAGAGGCGGCAAATTCAACTAAAGCAAGAATTAATAAGTTCAGAAATTAGTTGATTCAAAAGTTGATGTTCATCTTTCGGCTTTTTTATTCACGCTAAACTTTGTAGAGAATTTCATTAACAAATAGTTTATGAATAACCGAAGAGCGTAGCCAGAGTAACAAACCATTTTCCGTGGATAGAAAGAAGTTATTTTTCATAGCAGAGGAAACTTTGACATTTCACTTTGTACGTACACGTACACAGAAACGCAGTGTTTCGAGCTTTGTGCTTTTAAAACGATTTTTAAAAGATGAACGATGGAGCTTGCGCGCATTTCTATCTCATTCGAACGTTCCATCAGGAAAACAATTAGATCATAAAGGAAAGTAGGCCAGTACTGTCCGTAACGGCAATGCTGGATGAGAGAAGGAAATATCACGACGGGGAAAACGATTAAACCGTTTTACGGTAAATTGCACCACGGTCAAGGAAACGACTATAATTTTCACTCGGGGCTGTTGAAAAATTGAGGCAAGTACCATCTGGAGAGAGAAATGTGCAAGTTTACGGTGAATAATCGGAAAGAACCATCCAATTACTTATTACACGCAAAAACCGAATTAATAAGTTCCTAATAGAAAATTCACGGTCATCAACTAAAAGAGTCAGTCAATGTTTCAAAGTACATATTTAATAAGAAATCGAGCTTGTATTTGTTTTTAAAATCTTCTTTCATTCCGCATGCTTCATCCATTATTTTATCTAGAAAAACGGGTTATACCTTATTGACTGTGAAATTCTTCTCGCGCTTTAAATAAGTTTTCCAATTCATCAGGATAAAGTTACTGAAGATTTGTCGCTAACAAAGCGGCATAATAACCTCTTAAAATGACAAAAGTACAAGTGCAGAGTACAAATAACGTCACGAAATTCTTGAAATTAAATCCTTTTAACAAGTCTGAGAGACAAATGAGAAAGACTGACGAATGCGATAGTGAAGGTGAGGAGAAAGAGAGAAAGAAACGCTTGAAAAATTACAAAGGAATGTTCTCTCTCGACTGCAAATACAGCTACTCTAGAGTTTAGTTTCTTTCAGAATGTAGTGGTTTTTCAAGTGTACTTCTGCAAGAAATTACTGTATGTCTTTTTAAAATGCTGAATGGAATGACTCCGTTTCAACTCAATTCGAGCGGTGGAAGAAATTAAAACGGGAATACTTTCTAACTATTTAACGTTGATATTCCATTTCCAGAAATAATTATTATTCGAAATGGAAAATCTTCCGATTTTAGAAGATGAAAAACTTGATTAAATAGGATACGTTCTAACGCATGAGGTATGATAAAGCAAAAACAAACATCCGAAGAGAAAATTGTTTGAATAATTCGTCACGATTTCACGTTGGTTTACTCATTAGTAACGCTGATTTCTTCGCGAGAACAGAGAGGGAACTGGTCATTATTCAAGTAGCCGAAACAGCAAATTTTCGCTTATAATCTCTGTGAGAAACTCGCTCCGCCTCGCCGGAAAATGTAAAGAGTTCCGGAAATTAAGCTATTCAAATAGAATTTAACTGCTGATTTACTATTCAAAAACGCGACTGCAACCCGGCCTCGTTACCCATCATTTACCCAGGTCTCGGGAGCTTGAGGCTCTAATTCATTTGTCTCGGAACGTACCTTAAATAATATTCCCACATTATGTAGACCTTGCTCGCTTTTTTTTGCACTTCACATTCTGTTTCTCTCAAACAACGCCAGCTTTCAATTGTATTCTTCACAATTAGTGGAAAAAAATACCACAAGGATAATATACTTCACCACTAGAACCTTTTTCATGGAGGAGAACAAGTTCTACTGTCATTATGAACCTTTTCAATGAAAGCTCAAGAAAACAATGCATTTGTCGGGATAAGTGGAAAGAAAACACAAGTAGATAAGTCACGCTGAAAAAGTGGAGAGTAAGTTGGTCACAAACAGCCGACGTTCGGACGGAGAGAAACATCCGAATTGTTTGTTTTAGCTTTCAATGTTAAAATGAGGGATGGAGAACGTTTTCGTGCGAGGACGAAAAAGGTTGTTGACCGTTAGATAATGCAGAACCGAATGAGACAAAATCGAAAAGTTTAAACCTCATCTAAAACATAAAAACCCTAATTAGACTACATTTTGTACTACTCGGGGGACTTTTGCATGATCCTCGATGGGGATACGGCCAAATATCTACGCCCAAATGTACGGTGCGTTGCGGTGCGGTTACCAGTCCAATCGCGACGTACATTTATGCCAATTGATGGTTTTTCATGATGAAAACACCAGATGTGTAGAGCAATGTCCTGCAGCTGCACCGCAACGCATCACGCAATCAATAGTTGGCTTCTGCATTTTTATCCGTATTTAATTGCGGTGTTTGAAGTTGGAATGACGTTGACGCCTTACCCGCGTCGGCCCAACACTGTTTCAATTCTATTTTTGTAATTTCAATGACTACAAACTCTGTCTGACACAAACCGAATTTGACTACTCGAATCTGCACGATTTCTTAGAATTCCACTGAAAAACTGGATTTAAAAAAATTATAATTATATTGAAGTTTCTTGCTCGGTTTAATTTTTCAAGGGGAAAATTGCTCAATTTCCTGATCCCTCCGAGACTAAGTTGTGTCAATTGATAATTTATTTACACACGAGCTTTCGACTCCCGATTTTTGGAGTCTTTTTCAAGTCTACACATAAAC
>JABFQM010003952.1:0-10483 GCA_022816865.1 Zelostemma sp. ZL-2020
TACAGTAAGTAATTCGATTTAATTACATTATTGTAAATAGTTCCGATCCCAGCCACCAGACGGCAGGTCCAAACTTATGCCGCATTCCTAACATTCTTTCTCCAACGTTGGAAACTTCAGTTACATGCATCTGACAACAGTGACGTGTTGTTAAAAAAAAAAGAGAGAGCGGGAAATTTGAATGTTTACCATTAATATTCCGTGATAATAATGTTCGAAATACTTTTTACAGGTATTGCAGCATACTTACATTGAACAGAATGTAACATTTTAAATTGTGAAATTATATTGTTTAAGGGCCTACGGGAGTAAAAAAAGACAAGGATGAAGCGGGGAAAAATGAAGGATAGAGCGAGAAAACTTTGCGCCGTCCTGTAGTCGCAATAATTGAATAAACCGGGAAATAAAAATACTTTAACAACCAGCACCAATTTTTCTAGCTGGTGAAACCGATTCGAAGCACACACGACAGTTATGAATATGTAAAAAAAATTCCGAAATATCCGAGGTGTTAAAATCCGATCGTCCATGTTTGACAGCTGACAGCTGAGCAGACGGATGTACGTGAAATTAGATGCGCGCTGCAACTCTTTCTTTGATGCGTCTCTTTCATTAAAATGCAGCAAAGTGTCGTATTTCGCCGGTTTTCGAAAGTGGAGGAGCGGAGTCGATTCAAATAAACTGCGAATATCGGCAAAGAGGCGCGCGACCGAAGAAATATAAAATTCTAGTTTGAATTTCTCCCGCCGTTCCTTTTGAACTGCGCGCGCGACGAGTTGCAGCGCGCATCTAATTTCACGTACATCCGTCTGCTTAGCTGTCAACTGTCAAACATGGACGATCGGATTTTGACACCTCGGATATTCCGGAATTTTTTTTACATATTCATAACTGTCGTGTGTGCTTCGAATCGGTTTCACCGGCTAGAAAAATTGGTGCTGGTTGTTAAAGTATTTTTATTTCCCGGTTTATTCAATTATTGCGACTACAGGACGGCGCAAAGTTTTCTCGCTCTATCCTTTATTTTTCCCCGCTTCATCCTTGTCTTTTTTTACTCCCGTAGGCCCTTAACGCATTTTGCGATAGTTGTAAAAGCTTTTAATAGATTATTGTAAGGTTGATAATTAAATAAATCATTTTTGGAAATATCCCTATTTCTTCTTATTCAGGGACTTATTTAGAGATTTAAAAAATAACTATTTCTGAAGTGAAGAAAGATGGTTCGTCTCATATGGCAAAACTCACTTATTATCGGCCAATTGCTTCGCTAAACCGCATCTTATCGCAAATGCCGCAATTTTTGATAGATCTTTTAAAATTTGTTGTGAGCGAAGCAAAACGAATTTAAGGAGGGGGAGAGCGCTCGAAGAAGGGCTCAAGTGCCGTTCAACTAGCAGAATTTCCGGATAAATTAAAATTTTGTCAAAGTAATAAGCAAACAATTCATCGTTATAGAGAATAAATCAATATATTTTTCTTCTACAATTTTCCGTTTCAATTCTGATTTGTCGAGATAAGAATTATCAGGGTATGAATCGAGGAAACATTTGATAATTTGAATCAATCGAAAATGAATTATAGAATTGTACAATAGTATGTATAGTTATATATATCCTTATCAGATAAATCATTCTGTAATCATCATTCGGAATTTTTGTTACTATTTATAGGAATTTGGAAAAGAAAATAATTGCAGGTGAATAACAAATAACGTCGTATAATAAACGAACATTGAAATGTATTAAATGAGACAGTTGTTTCCGAAGAAAACAAGTTATTTTTTACAACATACATCATTAAATCAGATTACTGTTCCATACCGTTTGCCTTCCATCAATCGCTGATCTTAAAAAATGCTTCATGCTACTTTTTACGTTTGCATTTCGCTAACTTTATCGTTAAGTTGTCTCATTCTATCTGGACTCAAGTCGTGGAGATTGAACAGAAAGGGTTTCGCAGCTTTATGGTTTTTTATCAGATCATTCAAGGATTCGATCGAAAGATTTTTATCCGACAGATCCATCTCATGGGTCAGGGAAATGTTCACATTTTCGCGGAGCGTTCCTGTAATGTGCACGTCGTCGATCCAGAAGAACGATCCCTTTTGAGCCTCGGTGTACAAAGCAGAAACCGCATCGTTGTCATATAGAATCGTTGGGCCTTTACAGTAAGTTGAGCAGATCGCCGCAACCGGTTGTGGCGGTTGTTTTGTGCAAGTTCGCAACCGCTATAATTTACAATTTTCGAATGCCGCGGAAAAATCTAGGGCTTAAAAGTCCAAAAATAATTAAGATCGGCATGTTGAATTGTTTTAAAAAGTGGCATTTAATGCATGTTTTTACTTCGTTTACAGAATTCTTGAAGAATTTCATATATAAATTTAACCTTGATAATTTATCCACACAAGTCCACAATAACGACAGACGACGACAGCGCCCCCGCCGTTTGTCGGCATTGTTCATTCGAACCGAACATCGCATAGTGATATAAATTTTCACTGATAATTTCGTGAGAATGTCGCTGGAAAAGAAGATAAAATGGAACGATACAAAATATTCGGTTACGGATCAGCATCAGGTCAGAATCGAGCACCTTAATGAATATTGTCAATTGCATATTTTGCAGTATTTATCCACCAAAGATAAATTGAGTTGCACCAAAGGCAAGTTTGAGGTTAACTTTGTTTATATCGATTACGATCGTACACACATTTATTGTTTTTTTTTTTTCATTTCATTTAGTTTGCAGCAAATGGCAAAATTTTATTATTGGCTTGTGGAAAATTTCAAAGCTCGAATTAGCTGATTTCCCGAAATATGCAGGATTCCACAAATCATTGAAGATAACAGAATTCAAAGAGATAATTAAACATTGTTGCCATAATTTAAGAGAAATTGTGATATTTTTAGATAGAAAGGTTCACTGGAATCGTAAGTTACAGAAATTTTCATCAAGATTCGAATAATTTTTATCAAAATAGAAAAAGGGAGTAAACGGAGAGCTAATGAATTCAAAACTTCTCATTCATTTTTTATTTCAGAGACTGCGCATTCACCTGACTCTAATTTAGTAGTAGTATTCGATAGTGATATCTACTTTTTGAATGAAAAATCAGTTCACACACTGCTGCACACTATTTCAAAATATTGTTACAATTTGAAAGTTGTAAGATTAACGTCATACACCTGTGTCGCACAGCCGATATTCCAACGGGAATTTCAGTCATTACTTCAATCTTGTTCATCCGTCGAAGAGTATATTTTTGAAGTTATCTATAACTCAGATATCACCATATTAGAATACAAAATGCAAGGTCCGCAAACAGAAAATCCAATACAATTGAAACCTTTTCTTGATCTCCACGAAGTGAGTTTTGCCGAAAGGACACGTTTTCAGTTACTTTGTTTCATGTTATAAATACTCGACATAAACAGTTTTCCTGATTTTTCAGCTACTGAATTCGCCGAGGCCCAACCTGAAAAAACTCAAAGTGTTGAATATGTATTCATTGCATAATATCGCGATTGAAACTTTGCACACCATACAACAAAACGCGAAACAGCTGCAAGTTCTGACATTGCAGGGATTAAGGGATGAGAAAGGAGCGATGGTAGCTCTGAGAAACATTGCACGGTTGACAAATTTGGAGGAACTTGAATTGGAGATGGGAGTAACTATTCCGGAAAATATTATCACAGAAATCATATCAAGCTGTACAAAGTTACGCTCTTTTTCTCATTCTCTTCAAGTTGCTTTACTGCAAAATGTGCAAGTGCAACGCAAATGAGTACGGGAAAACTTGTTTGTCCGTTACACACGGCATAATTGAAAGTACAAAAGTACAAAGGCGTATGCCACAGAACCAAAAAAACTCGCGTTGTGAATCCCATTTTAATTTTCTTTATAACCGAACCTCATTCCAAAATTCTTGAATTGCACAACGGAAAGCGTACATTTTCAAAACAATAAAAATGTAGGTCCGGCAAAGAACAATAATCCATGACTTTATTCGTATAACAAGAAGTTCCGAAAAATCTCTGTACAATAATTGTAAATTACACAAACAATGATTTTGTGAAATGTCGCAGCGAAAACATGTCTTCAAATCATATAATACCAAATTTATTATACATTTTTCGACCATAATACACATTCATTGTAATTGCATGATATAAAAATATAATTTCATGTAGATATCACATTACAATCAGTACAGCTTTTTGTTGAAGCCCAGCAACATCGCACGTACAACATCCCCGGGTTCCATCGCAGTTTTTTCGGCCGTTTTTCCAGGCATCATCAACAGCGCATTGGCATTTACAAAACTCAACAATTTGCTGCTTATTTGATTCCCAGTGCTGCGAGCTTCTGGCAAATCTTCGCTATCTTTCCAATGCAAATGAGTCCTTACATAATCCGGTCTGGGATCCAAAGTGTAAGCAAATGCCAACTAAAAAACGTGGAAAAACTGATTAGAACTGTGGTAAAGCTTGAGTCCAATATTCAAGTTACGATAATTACTTTGGCTTTGACGACGACTGGTTCATAATTGTGACCGCTCAATCGATGCAGTGCTGGTAAAACGAATAAATGGGCGGTAACCGTTGCGGATACAGGATTCCCAGGCAGGCAGAAGAAATATTTTTTTTCCCCCTGGTACATGCACGTGGCAAAGGTTGTCGGCTTCCCCGGTTTCATGTTGATTCGACCTGAGTGGACAAAAAAATAAAATTATCATCAACTTAGCTTTCGCTTCGTTCCAAAATTCTTACCAAAGTGAATCGTAGCTCCAAATTTTTTATGCAATATGGGTTTCAATAAATCCTTCTCGCCCATAGATACCGAGCCCGTCGTTACGATTAAATCAACTTCTTGCAAGGAATCCTGGATTGTGGAAACCATGGACGACTCACTGCAAATTGTAATTGACAATCAATATTACTTGGCAACTTTTTAGTTTTTTCAAGCGCCGAAAGAAAATTAATTACTCGTCCTTAACGGTTCCGAGATCTTTCGGGCTGAATCCATTTTCTTTCAGCAAGGTTATCAAAGTTATTTTATTGCTGTCGTAGACATGGCCCGGTTTCGAGGGTTCGCCAGGGTTCTGCAGTTCATTACCAGTTGACAATATTCCGACTCTGGGACTTTTGACTACTGAGATTTTATGGTACCCGCACGCAGCCAAGATCCCAATTTCCGTAGCCGACAATTTCGTGTTTTTCTTCAGCAGCAAAGTTCCTTTTTGAATGTCGCTTCCAATCAGCCTATCACAAAAAAGTTCAATTCAATATCATATAAATCTGATTTTGCGCATTTCCAAAACTCGCCTTATGTCTTGTCCTTCTTTCGGAGCGACCAAAATTTCTATCTCTTTTTCTTCGTTCGAATCCAGGTAAATTTCAAGGAGTTTCGTATCCTCGACCTGTACCACAGCAGTTGCTTCTGCAATTAAATAAAAAAATTGCATTGAACAAAACACAAGATTTTATGGGAACTTCAGAAAGCAAAGTTTCACCATCTGGAATGGAAGACCCAGTGTTGACTCTTACACAAGTACCCAGAGTAATTTTGATCGTCCCAGGCTGAAAAACAGAATTCGTAATCGTAGTTTACATCGACTTCGTAACGATGGAATGCAATAAGAAACCATCTTTACCACTTGCCCAGCTGTAATGCCTGCCAAAACGATTCTTTTTCCAGCACCTTCACCGGCGATCACCGCGTAACCGTCTTTAATCGACGCCCTAAACGGGGGCAAATTGCAACCCGAAAATTCGTCGCGCCAGAGAATTCTGCCAGGCGCGTCCTGAAGATAGAGAGTCTCGCTTTCTGGTGTTCTGGTACATTCGGTTTTCAGTAGGTCTTCGGCTTCTTTCATCGATAGCATTGGAAAAGGCGATTCCCTCAAGCGGCCAGCAACATTATTTACATCGATCTAAAAAAAGTTTGAATAAACAAACAACAGAATTCATTTCTTCATGATTGAAAACAGGATTTCTAACGGTAGATAAATCTGGATTGTTGTGCCGGCATGTATGCGAATGTGGAATCTCGATCGATTTAGGAATTGCGTGGTCTTTCGTGTTGATGCCTAGAATCAAGTTCACGCTGTGTGGAATCACCGAAGCGATCACGTCCAGGCACTCCTCCACAGCTTTAGGAGATCCAGGTAAATTAATTATCAGGGTTTTCTTGCGGATTCCACTCACGGCTCTGGAACATTCATCGGGATATAATAAATAGAAAAATCATGTTGTTGGTGTTTCGAAATCCTTTCAAAGTACCTAGAGAGCATAGCCATTGGGGTAACTTTTAAACTCGATGTCAGTATAGCCAAAGATATGCCCTGGGTTTCTTTCTCGATAACTTTCCTCGTCGCTTCCGGAGTAACATCTCTGCTCGCAAATCCGGTACCCCCGGTAGTAAGAATCACGTTCACCGAATCGTCGCTCCATTTGAGTAAAGTTTCCTGTTTGAAGAATGGTTTTTGTAATTACAAAACAGTTTTACTTCGCACATTTTTCTTATTTCGTATTTTTCAATTCTTAGAATGTTATTTGAATTTGTGCGTATTGAATAAATACCACGATTTCCGTTTCTTCGTCTGGTACGATTTTACGATAAACGACGCGACCCCGAAGAATTCGGCCGGTTCTGGTGTCCTGATTCGACGTGAAATTGACCAATGCTGGACCGCTTTTATCTTGCTCGGGATGCTGCGAACACGTATCGCTGACTGAAACGTCAATTATCGTAAAAAAATGCGAAAAAGATTTGCGTCATTATTTCTAAGTCATACAAATTACATATTCACATAATCTCGTGATGTGTTTATTGATTAAATTTCAATAAGGAAAGTCAATCCTTACGATTTGACGTAAAAAATTTATTTATTTGAACATTGATCTCGTATTTTCACGTGCACGTACTTGAAAGTATCCCGAATGTAATATTCTCCAATTTATCAGCCATTATTCCTTCTGTAACAGATTGTAGGGATTATGTTTACATTGATGTTTAGATTTGTGAAACTGGATCTCCACGTGATCACATGTATACACACATGAATAATTCGCAATCATTACTTGCAGCGCCACCCGCCGCGGGAAAACATGAAACTTTCGAGTTCGAGTATGAACTTTGACAATTGAAAAACTATGATAGCAGAATGGAATCGTCGTAAAAAGAGCACTGAATGAGTTTTGGGCTCGGTTTACAGAATGGAGGACGAAATTCTCATAAATTTGTTTGTTTTACCCGTGATTATTTCGTCATCTGCGGACTCCGTAGATTCGCTAAGTACTTCGGAAGTATTTTTAAAAATCTCGGAATTTCCCCCGGTAAGTACGATTTCTTCGTTGTCAACCTTCTCTGTCAAATCAGTCCTAAATTCTTCGACACCAGAAAAATCGCTCCATAGTATCTTTCCTTTTGCTGTAATCTTTCGAATACCATGGCGAAGTTTGAATTTGTGGAGCCATCCATTACTGGCCTATGCAAAATTATACCTTCAATTATATTTCTCGTTTCTGTTTAGATCGAAAATTTATCGCGTTTTCTTTTTTCATTATGAAATTAATTAATTTCATAAAAATCGTGAAATTACCGTAAATTTTGGTCGATGCGACGCAGCCAACTCTTCATTTAACTTCAATGTGTCACAAAATTCCAGAGCTCTTTTTTGCAAAATTGGTCCACTGATCGGGTTTCCGAGAGCTTGTCTTTGGTGAATCCAATTAACCAAGAAACTTTCCAGAATAGGAAATTTGGTCGAATTTTTCGTTTTTTTAGCTTGGAATTCGCAGCTCCGGCTTCTTTTCATAATTTCAGCTTCATTTTTCGAAATCCTTCTCAACGTTTTCTCGTGAACTTTATATTGCTTTTTGATTTCATCCCTTTTAACACCGCGTTTTATTAATTCTAAAATGTCTTTTTTTTGTTGGTAAGATAAACGTGTTCTCTTAATTTCAATATGCTCCATAATTATATGAAACTCAGAGTTTAACGTTTGAAAAATGAAACTACCCACGGACAATAAATTACTTCGCGAAATAGTTCTGTCTGGTATGCTGGCACCACGAGTGAAACTGACGAAACTAAGCTCCCTTTCAGTGTCTTCCGCCTTAGTGCCGATCTCCAGCTGCGAAGCTCGTAAAGACCCGAAAACAGCAAGAGGTTTCGTCCGTTCAGTACCGTATATCTGTGGCGCCATTTGCCTTCGCGTAACTAACAGACCGTTAATGGGAAATGGTGTACCCCTTCGTAATACCGGAAAATTTTCAAAATTGCATGCGTTTTATGATAAAAATATGCGACGTATGTACGAAAAGTAATAATAATAAATTCGCTCGTAAACAAATATTAAATTTTGCATTTTGTTTTCCATTTTTGTGTGATTCGTAAATAATTGTAATGATTATTTTGATGTGGGTTGCTAAAATACGTAAGGATGCTCGGGATTTCTTAGGAATTTTCCAGAAAATTCGAAAGAAAACGCCTTGGTTTTTTCTGGCGTCTCGGAAATTCCCGAAGAATGAATAGGGAAAAGGTACACAGGGGGCGTGTTTACTGCACTCGCCTAATGTTCTTTTTTCCTTGTGCCAGCATAAGCAAGCAAAAATGATTAAATTTTATACAAAATTCAATAAGTTTTCAAAAATTTCTTTGTTATAATTTTGAAATTGTGAATTTATGGAAAAATTCCTAAACGTTGACATTTTAAAATCTTTTCCCAATAAATTACATCGAAACGTGCACGTAGGCACTGCGCCTTTTTTAGATTGAATTCAGATTCAGGTTTTAAGCGTTCAAAAGAAAAGAAGAATCATAACAACAAAATTGTTTATTAGATACAAGTTTTGATTCGCCGGAAAGCAATGATCCGGAACTTCATTCATATAACAAGAAGTTCAAAAAACATTGTCGTACAATTCGTGTAAATACTAACAACGATTTGAGGAAATGTCAGCGATAGAATGTTAATGGAAGTTCCCTTAATAATCGACCAGTGCCCTGAAACAAATTTGCTTCGTTATAAAAAATAATTACTCCGAGACACCACTTCCAATTTCATACGCACCGAGTACTTTTCGGGCTCGAATGTTTCGATGGCGAGTCGCGGTGTCGTCTCCGAGATTCTTGCCTTTTCTCGCGATCTTCTCGCCTGTCCCTCTCTCGGTCCCTGTCCCTATCTCTGTCTCTTTCCCTGTCCCGATCTCTGTCCTTATCATTGTTACTTGATCTGTAATCGCGATCTCTTCTGTCTCGACGAGAAGTCGAACTTCGAGGACTGCGACTCGGACTTCGCGAACCCGAAGAACGGGATCCTGAACTGCGACCTTCGTAACGGTGTCTCCGCTCCCTCTGCCTTAAAATTGCATAAAGAAATAGGTCATTTTTAACATTCTATTCCAGATGTACAAAAGTTGTAATTTTTCATGTCGTGATTCCTACTTTCTACGAAGTTTCAGCGACATTTCCCGAATCTCGTCCTCGCGATCCTGACGCTGTTGCTCCATTTTTTCAATTCTCAGCTGTTCCGCTTTCTTATCGGCTTTGTCTGAAACGTAAAAAGATTCATGAGTATTTTTTGCTTCGAAAATAAGAGTTAAATTACTCACATTGCCGATTAAGCAGCGCTTGCATTTTCTTCTTAAGCCGCTCCTGGGGCGTTATTTTCACTAACTGAAATGCAAAATTCTTTAATACGTCAAACTTTGTTTCATCTACTCTGAAAGAACTTATTTTATGATGAAAAAACTTTTAACTTCAACATTTTTAAGATTACGAGACAGTCTGAATAATCAAAATTTCGAGGAAAAGTTGAATCACAAAATTTGATAGTAATGGCAAAAGAAACAAAAGCAACGAAACGAAAACAAAGAACAAAAAAAACGTAAATGGAGCTTCGCATTAAAAACATTTGCACTCGAAGCATGTAAAGCGATCTTTATTTAAACTACTTTCTCCCATAAAATAGTTTAAATAGTTTTTTCGATTGCACGGTTTCGTTCGGTATTGCCACTATTCTAAAATAATAAAAACAATGAGCACATTCGTTGCACACACTCCAACGGGAAGATAATTAGAAAAGAACAAAATTGCTGTCTTTTGCGCAGTGCGTTTAGTGACTAAGGAAACGTTACGGTTCTTACTGACTTTGTGTCCACCACCAGAATTTGTACTTAACCCTGCTTTTGGCTTGTTCCTGAAACCAAAAAAACACGCTCAAACAAATGTCCAATCCCTTAAATCTCACTTCAAACTCAACCTACGCATTTGAATTAATAACAGGGGCTTTCGGAGCAGCGGTGGCTGTTTTATTTTCCTCATCTGAAACTTCCAGTTCTAAACTAGACGATTTCCCTCGTCGACCGTAATACCTGCACCCAAAATACAAAAAGTTAATTTTTTTACGATGAATTTCAATTTTCAATCTCAAAAACCAGAATCGATGTGCAAATCCTGTACCTCGGAAGCGGAG
>JABFQM010003953.1:0-10480 GCA_022816865.1 Zelostemma sp. ZL-2020
GTCCGCGTTGTTATATGGTTTTTGCGATGACATTATACGATGAAAACGATAATGTCTACGTTTGAAACTAATGCTCCAACTTTTCATTAATGACGTCGAACGGACGGTAATGAATTTCCCTCATCAACTCGAATACTTGATGGCTAGTTTACGACGTCGCGTAAAAAGTCCAAATTATCTCGTAAAAAGTGAAGCTGCATGGAAAAATTTGCGTGTAGACCATCGAGTTTCACTGCTGGATTATGAATCGAAATAAATGCCGATACGGAGGAATTCCAGCGTGCACAATAATAACGCGATTACGGGCCCAATGAGACTTTTTTATGCATCCGCGCGTATATAGCAGCGTACTCGCGTGGTGGCACGATGACGTGGCGTCAGAGTGCATACCGTATCGTGCTTAAATACCGTTTGTCTTTGTACGAGCTTCGAAGGGCGCGACTAATCCATACCATGACCTCCCATTTACCATTTACCACAATGGCCGCAATTGTTTCGCTTGCCACATTTTATATCGGCTTTCCCAATCCAAGGATCAATCAGATGAACTTTGGAACTTTTGGAATAATTTTTGGTAACACCGCTGCAACGCAACGTTTATTTTGGACAATGACGAGAGAAAAGCTCGGCAGTCTTGATATACCGCGTAAGGCTGTACAACCAATTTCCTGTCCAAATTGAAACAGCAGTTTCTTTTTATTCCGAATCTTTGTACGAACTCAAACTTTACGCAGGTGCCTTCTAAATTTGAATCGGTGGCCCATTTCTGGCTAGTTAATCGGTGAGAATCTACGGGTTTTTTCAGTGATCTTTCACCGATTCATCAGCCAGGAATGGACCACTTAATGAGGAATTTGTGAAAATTTTACTGATTAAAATTTAGAGAGTACCGAAACATTTTTTATAGCGTTATATACATTAATGGTCCATCGCTCCTGTTACCATCTTGCTTTTTCATGCAAGGCATCGAAACTTTTCGTTCGCCATGTCAAGATTCGAGCTTTCCAGTTATCTTCGACGAAATACATTTTTTATGAGTTTCAACTGACACGATGAATGACAATCTGAAAATGATGCCATCCTATATGGTCACCGCAGTGTCATAATTCTGGTTGTGGATTGCATATATATTTTTTTCCCGTTGTTCTCGGATGTTTACCAGGCATGAGGTGAAAAAGTAGTCTAGGTGCAGGATCACCTTCGAATACCTCAACCCAACCTCAGATATGGCTCGATGCTTACCATAGTCAGATTGCATATATTTCTTCTGTGTATCCGTCGAAGCCGGCAACTAAAGACCAGATTCAAGAATATAGCGCCACAACTCCGAAGTTAGCTCTAAAACTTGTGCTGAACTGCACGTTTCATGCTCGACTCCTAATTTGATATGACAGAATTTCCATTAAAAACCCTTTCTTAGTGGACAAAAAAGTTGCGCGTTACCGCAAAAAACTACGGTACCGTAACGTACCGAAAAATGTGCAGTTTTTCATTAGAAATAGAGATTTTAAGTATCGACTCGCAGCCGACTTGAAAGCACCGCGTCGCTATATTCTTGAGTTGCACCGAAACCAGTTTTCACATTGCCTGGAATTCGATTATTCGTGAGATCCTATTTATATGCGAAGCGAGACAAAATAGGTTCATCCGTTGAAGGAGAAGAGGTGCTAATGAAAAGGTTAAACCTTCGGCCCTGTAGATGTAGTACAACATCGATGGGGTATTTTTATAAGCGTTCCTGTTATCCATTTACCCCGAAGGACGAGGGCAGAGTGTACCAGTTTATTTCCGTCCCATGCCGCAGGCTCCTTCCTCCAACGGCGGGTGTCTCCTTTACTTGCCGTTCTTCCCTGTCACGACTCCCTCATTCTCTCGCCGTATTTCTTCGGTGGCTCCTCACACCTATTCGACTATTGATCTGTTTGGATGGCTTGTGAAAGCTGTTTCGGGCGGGGTGAATCGCGCCATCGGAATTCAGACCGTCAACTGTACGCGCTCCAGGAAGTGACTTTCCTTCTCGCGCGATCAGTCGGTACCTACAATTTTACAAAAACACGTTCTTGATTTAGGTTCGAGGCTACAACTTTCCGCCGAAACTTTACGCGGCGCCTTTCGCTTAATCTTTCTATTTAACTAGGAAGCGTTAAATTCGACTTTTCGACTTTCCCCGTGGAACGAGCGCGAGGGAATTTTACCGCTACAAGGCAAAGTTGTTAATTAAGAGGCTTACGTGCATGTCACAGAGGTGTAGAGAGTCAGCAAAGTCGGCGAGAACACGCGTTTCACACTATATGACGAGTGACCCGGTTGACAAAACCGACTTTGTCATCTAGACCTGGAAAATATGGTTCTGCTTTTCATGCGATTCAAACATTCGATAAAGCATCTCTCTCGTTTCCAGCAGACGTGGAATTTATTTATCAAAAGTCGGAGGAACGCGTTACAGTGTATTCTATACAATTCTATAGAGATAAGAGATAAAAGATACGCAACTTACGTGGTCGCAAAAAGCACCAAAGGAAAAGTGTTACAAACCGACGAAACAGTTGAAACATATTGCAAGAAAACGAAGGTAGATATATATCGTTGAAAAATGTCAGATGCTAAAACGGATTGTTGTACGATTTCGATCTGCATCCAAGTCCTGAATTTGTCAGATACCCGACGGCATTGACATTTGTGCCCGACGTCGACTCCAAACTCGGAATCTAAATTCTAGGTTTCGTTTCGAATTAGCATCGAGAACTTTGCTTTCCGATCCATGTATCGAATCTCCGTCTGGATTAGTTTGCGATGTTCGGCGTTATATTAAAAATAGCATTGTAGGTACCGCCGTTTATCGCTGCAATCAAGTTCTTAATGCCGTTGACTCCGCTTCCATTTTGTCCGTGCGCGGGATGTTAAGTCGGCAAATTAGTCGGAGGGAAAGTCATAAGTGGGTAACGCCACGCGTTTTGCAATGCCGAGCTGACCTTAATCACGATAAGTAGTGATCGTGCGAAAATATAGTTACGATGACTTTCCGACCGTCTCCATCCGGTGGCTTTCCCGTTGATTCGAGCAATTTCAGTTTTTCCCTGGAATCTCCAGGTGAAATTGCAGCCGGTGCTGCTTGCGATGCCAGGCGCGCCAGACTTCCATGAAATCCCGCCCGGTCGAAGCTGAAACGGTGGCCGTATTCGCTCGTGATATTGCCAGAAATCCGGCCGAACGTACGTGTCTCCCGGCATTATTTCGCATCGGATAAATTGATGAGATTGAAAATTATGACTTTTCGTCCTGACTCTTTTTGTTTTAAATGAGCGCGCGAATACGCCGGAGAACTTTCAGAGCTGGGAATCGAAGCGAAGTTTGAGAATAAATAGAGACTCGCAAACAAAACTGTGAGCTGAATTATTTATTGGCGTTTCGAGATGGGGACATCGACGGTGAGATATGTAAATTCGACATGCATCGATTTCGAGATTCCCTTTGACGAGCTCGAGTGCGCCTGCTCCCGATTCCGTTCGCGTAACACGACTCGCGCTTGTTCCGAATTATCCTTCGCGAAGGTATTTTGGCAAAAGCCCAGGTATTCCAGCGGAAACTTTGCACTATAGGAAGCGGGCTACCACCGAAGGTGAAAGTGCTTTGCCGGAGAAAGTTCCCTCGTAAGGTTTGCTCGTATTTTGCGAACGCCTTGGGGTTTCTCGAACGTCGATTGGCCCTTTCAATCGTTAATTTCCATCAAGTTTTCCTAACCGATAAGTGAAACGAAATTCTCAAACTCGCGAACAACTCGAGACGTTTCGTTGATAGAAATATCTTCCAGTAGGATGTTGCGTGTTTCGGATCGCGTGTTCTCGCGGCGCGGAACTTCTTCTCCGGCAAACTCGAAATTTACTTAAAGAAAATTACGTACGAAGGTACCGCTGAGCTTTCGCAAGCTTTGTCCCGGCCATGTCGGGCATGCTTACCTTCTCTCATTAAGCTCGTTCGGTCATGCTTCGATTACGCTCCCCCATGGCAGACGGAGAGTACAATATAGAAAGCCGCGGGGAGCTTGCGCATTCTCGTAGATTGGTTTAACGCTGAAATTCGCCCGGGTCGGAGCTGTCTTTCTCCGCTTTCGCATTGCAAATCACCTCTAACGAAACCCCGGCATTTTGTATTGCAAAGCGTCGGTGAAATTTGTGAAATATCGCGCGATCGAAATATTGCCGTCTCTCTGATTTATAACCCTAAACGCCCCGGGGCCGAAAGTCACTTGGACGCGTCCTCGCGTTGCAGACATTTCTGACCATTTATCGAAGATTTACACTTCTCCGCGCTTCGCTCGTGACATTGAATATCGCAGCTGCAGCATTCTTAATTATTCGATTCGAAAATTCGAAAAATCTTCAGAGGATTACGTAGAAAATTCATCTGGGTCGTTTTTTGCCGTAGCCGGAAGACTGAATACGTTTTTTTATGATATTCTCATACTCGAAACAATTTGTTTCGCGTTCGTATATCGAGTACATCGGTCTCGAAGAGTAATGCCATGACACGGAACTCCGTTGTTTCGAAAATTTTCCATCGTTTTTCCGAAGCGGGACGCGTTTACAAAAAGTCACGTCGGAATTTAAATCATGACAAATTTTAATCGCGACACATTTTTCGTCCTCTCTCGGTACACGTGCGCGCAGTGTCACCTGCAGGTAAAAAGAGAAAGAAGCATTTTTCACACGTCGCGCAGGCTATCTTTTTTCGTCGCTTCCGCATCGCGCAAACTCATATTTCACCCAACGTGCACGTACACGGGAGTGTCGGAAAAATATTGGCCCTGAATTTCTCGGATCCTTGCTTCGCTAATTCGCCTGACAAAATTTCTACCAAAACGACAGCGAATTTAGCGTGTCAACCACTGTGATTTTATTAATATTGAGAGTTTCCCAGAATCTATGCGACGCTCGCGGATTTCTGTCGAATTGAAAAAGATGGAGGGGAAAAAAATTTACCAACAGAATTCTAGTTGGAGTAGCCAGAAATTGTAGCAACTTGGCTACAACCAGCTAAAAAATTTATTGGAAACTCTGATTCAGCTTGGAAACCACAGAGGATCCTAGACGATCCTGGTCCTTCAGGGCCCCTGAAAATCAATCGTCATTCAACGATTCGAACTAATCCCGGACGCGCCTTTGTCGGATCTCAAATGGGCCCGGGAATTTTCGCTTTTTCTGGTAAGGTCCGAGAACTTGAGGGAATATCGATGAGCCCCGAGCACCTCGACTTGAGCTCTAAAGCGAGGCAATCATGGTATTCCCCGTCGTCTTGTTCATCTTCTGACCCCAGTCCTCGCTGCAGCCCGTGGAAGGATTACATCAATAGCAAACTTTACTCGTACGCCGCACTAGGTATAAGGAGCGGATGTGGAGTCACAAAATATCCTGCCATATGCCGACCTACATAATTGCGGATACAGGTTTCGCTCGAGTTCACAAGACACATCGCAGAGAGGAGGAGATACAAAAACGGCTAGTCTCGAATTCGCCCTGAACAATGACGATCCGGCTCACATGAAGCACGTGCCGTGGAAGGAGAAGTCTACTACACCTTCGAGGAAAGACCTTCGCGGAGCTTCTCGGAAAGCCGACTATTTCTCGCGTCGCTCTCGCCTTAGAATCTTAGAATGATCATGTTTAAGTTTTGGTAGAGTCTTCAGCTGAGGTAATTTCAACGCTGTCGCTACCCTCTTTTTGTCGACCTGCCCTGCATACTTGAGTGAGCGATTGAAAAAAAATTATACCATCTATGTGGCGAGATGCACTTCGTTTATCCTTTCGCTTTTTTTTGAGAAATTTATGTAACGATTCGTATTTGTTGTTTCTTTGAGCCTTCATTTGATGGAAATTCGCCTCGGAAGTCGCGAAATAGCGGCGGAAGCCGACTCGGGCGTAATAACTTATGCGTCTTATGCGTACTATATATAGTTTAAACGTTAAAACGTTGAAACAAAATTTGCAGCGTCACAACTTTGACTTGTTCTGAACTCTTTTCACTTATTGTATTTTGATTTTTTACAATCAGTAGTTTTATTGTAACGTGCTCTCATGGAAAAACCAATGTTTTTCATCTTTTGCGCCTGTTTGTCAGGGCGACCATGTAGCGCCTCCAACGGATAATAAAACTCTCAATAGTTTTGGAATTTTGGAATTTTTGCAACGCGTTTCGAGAGTCTAGAACGATGTACTCTATTTGATAGAGTAAATAAGCGGAATCTTCGATTATCATCGGTACATCGGCTTCCGTGATAACTAAAGAGGACATTTTTTCAATTTTCCGGTTCAGTCGTTTTATCTGCAAAAATATAGAGGCGATAAATCGAAAGTTTGCGAAGGATTGAGAGGAAAGACAAAGCTAGTTATTCCATAACGTCGCTTCGAGGCACTTTAAGGTATCTTTTTTCGTGATAAATCGTGACGGCATAAAGGTACGGGTAACGAAGCAGAAACTCGCGGTCGTTCAAATTCACCGATGTAATCGACTGCGCGAGATTCGGCTCGAGATGTCACCGAATAATTACACGAAACTGGTTGAAACTCGAATTTTAATTCCATCCCCAAGATCCACGGATCGTTAGGATTTTAATGAGAAACCTTACGAAACAAGGTGAAAAGAAGTTGCAATATTTCATAATACGTCTCTCGAAAAGTTTTTGCTTGATGAATAAGTTTTACACACTTTTCCGCGTTTTCAAACTAAATGTTTCAACGTAGTTTTAGTCTTGAATTCGAGCATTTGAGGCATGCCAAAAGAAAGCGTTAGAAACTAAATAAATGGACCCGTATGCAATTATTTTCGCCGAGAAAACGAAATCGCAACCGACGTAGGTATATAAAAAATATTTCAAACAAATTAATGAAATTACGACTTGCAAAGCATGATTAATAAATTAATTGACAAAATTAGTCCGCTGAATGAGATCCAGGAATTTACCTGTATCTGGAAGTTTTTTAATTTCCTTCCAAGTCTGGATATCTTCTAGCGATTCGGGGAACTCGTTTAAGTTACGATATTGCTATCTCGGTGTAGAAACAAAAGCTTTTTCAGCGTCTTTTGGATGTCAAAATTGCGATCCCTTTGTTTCACGTCTGTTGGGATGGAACAATCGCCGAAAGGGCCGCGCAAAGAGAAACCTTTTGACGATAAAGAAGCGCGATCGCTGAAAGGTTTGCGATTCCGTAGACGTCGGAGTCAAAAATGCGACATTTCGAAATAGCTCGTTCGGGGTAAGCGGAAACGGTTAGACGGAGCAAGGAGAGCATAAATTTCTCTGTGCTCAACTTTCCCCACGGTCAATCCATTCTCCTTGAATTCCACGTGTAACAAACACCTAGGTGCGCGCATCCTTGAAACTGTCGGACTTTCTCACGGAACGCCGCAAAATCCGATGTAACAATCCCTCGTCTCGAGTCAAGTTTATAGCTACGGAACAAAGCAAATTCGTATTCCGCATTATAAACTTCTATGCCCAGGATGCTCTTGAATCCTAGTCGCTGCGCTAGAAAACGCGCTCTCGTTAAAAATACGATTGCAGCTTTCGTCCGACTTTGTCGCAATACTTAACGAAGATTTCGAAAAAAAGCTTCGAAGAACGTTGTTTCGGCAGTGAATAATTGTCTTCTTAAAGCCATTCCCGAGAGAAAAATGTCTCAGCGATCTTGGGATCAGCCGTTCCAAAGAAAGTGAAACCAAGAAGTGCAAATTTCGAAATTTGGAAATTGGCAATTAAATATTATATTAAACCATTGCCGATTATTTTAACCTACAAACACGTTTATATTATCGATTCATGGCCTTTTAAAGTTCGATTAAGATATGTTTTTTTCCTTTCCTTGCTAAACAATTGATACTTGGAAAAAAATTGCAATTGCACGTGTCACCTCCTTTACCAACATGCAAAATTTGTACAGAAAATTGCCATCATTATTTTTTGGTTTACCTCTAGCCTATTCTTACATGTTTCAGCAACACATAGAGAAATAGCCAGCTTTGTAGCTTTACCGAATTCTCAGAGTGTCGACAATTAAAATGAGAAGTTTGGAATTCAAATTGTAACCTCCGTTACCGTGTTTGAATGCGTTTTTCTAAAGAAACTATGAATTATTTCTCTTCAATTTTCACAGCATGAGCATACTGCTGGACTTGAACT
The DNA here is from genome assembly GCA_022816865.1 of Zelostemma sp. ZL-2020. NCBI lineage: Eukaryota > Metazoa > Arthropoda > Insecta > Hymenoptera > Platygastridae > Zelostemma > Zelostemma sp. ZL-2020. The sequence goes on from JABFQM010003953.1 coordinate 8,174, forward strand.
TGCAGTTTTGGTTTTTTTGTTGTTCGAAAACGGTGTATTCATTTGAAACGATCAATCTAGAGCTTTTTCTGCGTCCAAACTTTGAAATGGTCGGCCGACCTTGTTTGCACCCCGGCGAGTTCTTTCGGCATTCATGTAGGTGTCAAGCTAAGATTTGTGGCGTACAGGGATAAGTGTGGCGTAAACGAATGATATTACTACTGTTTATGAGACTGATATCGTTTGAAAGGCTTCGAAACCTCTTCAGCGCTATCCATTTTGACGCGACTTTGACAAATATTTTTCTTCGCTAATGCATTTTTGACCAATCATAAGCACACATGAAAAATAAAAATAAAAAAATGAAAATTCCGGATTATTATTTCGCGCGCACTCGTACGTCTCGAATCCAAATTTCTGCTCTAGGATACAATCTCTTTGTCCATTGAGCTCCGTTGGTTCGCACGTTTTATTCCACTCTTATTTTTCGAAACCTCGAAGAAGTTTGGTAACCAGATGTTACATCGTTTAAATTTATTTTCGTTTCATAATTTCAGAAAACGTCTAAGCCAGTTAGTTTATTCTATTGCGTCGACTCAAGACTTACAAGTGCGGACTCGTAGCGCTCGTCGCGACATGCACAGCCCCACGAGATATAAACTTCAAACGAGATATAAAAACATATTATATGCATTCCATTTCTCTTCGAAAAGTTGACGTAAAATCGATCACGATTAGTCTTACAACTCGACAGCCAATTATTTTCTCAGCTCGAAAGTAACGTATCCTCCTTAAAAAAAGATGTGGCGCAGACACGCCGAAGAGATAAGGTATATCGACTCGATTGGCCTGCACCTGCTGGCTAAACGGATTTAGCTTGCGGTACGAACGAAAAAGCTGCCCGTTGCGACTCCCACGGTGCGAACGAGTATAAAAGCAAATAAACCGCAAACGAAGCAGGAAACGTGAAAAACGACGGATTACAACTTTAGACAATGTTTATCGAACACGGCGTTGGCGATTAAGTGATTCACGCGATCTCATTAGAAGAATCTTTGCGATCCAAATACATCGCGCGTGGAGAGAGCCGGAAGTTAAAGAACCGGAGCGTATTTTGGTATTCCTTCGAACCTTTCTACTTCGACAACTACGTTCGTTTATTTTTTGCCGCGGCTGAATTTCACCAAATTTGCGTCGCAACCACTTCAAATAATTGACAGATTACGCGCGGAGCAATCTGGGTCACCGAATTTAGGGTCGCACGTTACGTAAGTCATGGGTGTATCCACGGCAAGAGACTCTTCCAACTCAATGTCAAGTGCCATGAATTTGGTCGAAAGCGCTTAGAAAGCGCGATCAGCCGTCCACGATGTTTACGTTATCGATCATAATCGGGATGCTTTTATTACCCCGAAATTATGGTATCCGTTATGTGTTCAATGGCGAAACGAAAAGCAAGAAAGTCGTATATTTTTCTTTCGTGGAATCGACGCAATCGTCCAATAAATCTCAATTTAATATAATCCCCTTCGACCGAGTGATAACGAAGCACTAAGCATTCGAAATTAGGAACACGACGAGAAAGAGCTCTCGGGTTCTTTTCCCAGCGGCTTATAGGGTAGCTTCCGAGATCGCGAGCTTCTGGGTTATATGCGCGCCCAGAAAACACATTTGGAGGGATTTTCATAAAGGATGGGGACAATGCTCAATGGCAATAAAGACTTAATCGTCACAGAAGCGACACGGAGATATGTAATAAAAAGAGTAAAGAGCCGACGCGGGGTGCGGGGGGTATCGTAAATGCGGCTGGAAGGGTCGGATACGAAAGTCACTCGACAGATCGTGACGGAGGTTTTTTTTAGGACGCGATGATTGCGAGGTAGCTCCGAGTGCCCCTTTTGTAATTGAGCGAATAACGAGACATCTTAAACGGCGTTCCTCATCGAGTTTCATAACCCTCGAGCTTTTCGTAACAAATTCGTTCCGACTTTCATCGCTCATTAACAGTTTGCGTTATCGAGGTCGCAAGTTTCAGGGTGGACATTTTCACGATAATATATATAATACTTATAGCCCTCGCGGTGTAATTTACATCGGAGCCGAATAAAAACATCGATAGACCAGAGCAAAAGTACAAACTGGTATGACTGCGAAAATTTATTTATCCCGGCTAGAATATATCTGGATACCATAAGCGATTAACCTCGGATTAGGTTTACGATAGCCATATATGTTGGACACGACACTATTCTTTTAAAGGTTACCATAGTCACTGCAATTCCGGCCGGGGATTGCATATATTTTTTTCCGCGTGGGATAAAAAATATT
>JABFQM010003954.1:0-10477 GCA_022816865.1 Zelostemma sp. ZL-2020
TATCGTGAAGCTAAAAAATTAGCTCTAAAACCCCGGCATGAAATTGAAAAGTTGATTTCTTTAAGCTCGAATATCTCGCAATTTTTGTCATGTTTTTCAGCACTCAAAAAATTAACGGGATCCTATTTATCCATCGATTGACTTCCCGATTTAACCACAAGTTTTTGAATGTATAATAAAGATACTGACCAAATGAATTTTTGATTTTTCAATTTCAACAAAAGTTATGAATTTTCGAAGTTAAAAAAAGCGTTTTCTTCAGTCATTTTTCGAGAAAAAAAACCACAAAAATTCGTTCATGGAATTGAAAGCTCATATCAAAAATCCAACAGGTCAAAATCTTCTTGACTCATCCAAGAACCTCCAAAAAAATCTGAAACTCAATCGACTGAAAAATAAACTCCCCTTAATTTTTCGAAAATACCCATGTTTTGTGACTTTTCGTCTCAAAAACTTTTTTTTCAATCTTCGTAAAAGTTAACTGTTTTTTCGGAACGACAAGATCGCAGAAGAGAAAAAAAAAACTCTTGGAAACGTGGATTTAGCTATTTCTCTGAAAGATCCCCTCAAAAGTTACAATTTTAATCATTTCCTCAGTCCGCTTTACAAACTAAACCGTAACGAAACAATGCCAATCGTGAGATAGCCCCACCTGTCTGATCATCGCGCTGGGAGAACCTGTGCAATCGATGCCTGGCCTTGATCTCGAGTTCCGAGCCGGGCAAGCGACGATGCGTAAAGTCCAGGAGTCTCGCCAGCAGCGGATGATTCGGCGGCGACCTCCAGTCATCGGGATAAGCATCCAGCCAAACGTGCAACGCCTGGACCAAAGTCTTGCGATGCTGCGCGCCCGAATTTTCGTCCAGCGATTCGTAGCGCGCCAGCAAAAGTTCCAAAACCTCCTTCGGACTCGTAAAAGCCCGGTAAGTGGCCAAAAAAACGTTGATATAAGTCGACTCGAGCTCGCCGTCGTCGTTTGCGAGGCTCTCGACGAGCCGCTGCACCGTTCCAGCCTTCAAAAATCGCACCCTCACCGTCTCCCATTCCAAATGCGAGATTTCGTCGTCGGAGTCCTGGAATATTGGACGTCACAATTTTCGGAACTGACATTTCAAGAGTTTTATCAAAGTTTCAGAATCCTATGATTCCGCAATTCCAAAATAACACGCTTGAACGTGATTTCCCGATTCTCTGAAACGTTTTTCACACTACCGGAGGAGTTTTTTTCTGTGATTCGGTTAGTTGGGTTCAGTCTTAGCAGAAATGCCCATTTTACTGGATAAAGAAGGCGCGCGTGTCCTTCATTAAGACGTACTTAACACCGTTACTTACCGATGCAGAAAGACTCGTCGTCGGTCTGTGGTAGCGGACCTTCTTGAGGTACACCGTGTATATGACGCCATCGTCTCGTTCCTCGCCCCATAAACGCCACGTGGGCTAAAAGAAAAACGCTGCATCAGCGATTTCGCATCAAATTTGGACCGGCCTTTTGCATTCTATAAAATCTGAGATGCAACGGGCTCGTCGATAATAACGGCAAATTCCCGAGCGGTTTACTCCAAGTTTTCTACATCGTCGTTATTGCCGAGCGGCCAATGAAATCTTGCATCGCGTTCAAGGCCATCGCCGTCTTGAGGCTTCCTCGACAAAGAACTCTGGATTTTTTACACCGCGAGGGAATCGAGTACGGACAAAACCCGACTTCCGGTCAGGCAATGCATAATTACACGCCCTCGTTGCCCTCCCCCCCATGCACATGCTTGCACGAATCATCCAAATGAGCAAATTATTGTAAGCACTTGTTTCCTATTTTTTATGAAGATAAAAAATAGCAGTAAAATGCAATCAGGGCTGCGGGATTTTCTGGAATTTATATTTTTCACCGATTCATTTATTACGATTTTTCAGGCGACGTTGGAAGAAGAATTTATAGATTTATAAAATTTTGTTGAAGCGAAACGCCGATTTTGGATATGAACTCGTTTTTTTGCGACGATTGTTACTTTTTGAGATGACGATTTTTTGGGGTTCGAGGATACCCCCATTTGAGTGTATACATCGATTTTTAAATTTTTTTATCGAGCTGTTTCGTCGTTATTGATTTTTTTTTAATCGATAAAATTGAGAACATTGAAATTTCAAACTAATGTAGTTAATAATGTGTGAATTTAATTTTCTTTTCGAACTGTACGTTGAAGAAAAATTATGAAAGAAGAAAATCGCACATAGTTATTAAGTAAACAAATTTTGTAAAAGTACAAAACCAATAGTTTCTATAAAAACCAGGAAATACCACGAATAACTACACGAAAAATTACAAAAACCATACGAAAATTAAGTAAAATTCCGTATTTTTCGTGAAAAATGGTGTTCCCGAATTTTCAAAAATTAATTACGTTTTCGTAATCGTTTGCATTCCCTTGTAATTTCTACAAAAAACCCGTGACTTTTCCAGGCTTTCCATTTTCCCGGGTTGCGTACAAAAGTCCATCGATAAACATCAAAAATTGATTTTCTCTCCACGAAAGGATTCAAAGCAAAAACAACGACAACAAACAACAATTGCGACATCGTGGGTTTACCTGCTGCACGTACCACCTCGTGGTACTTTCATTTTTACGGTGGCTTGGCTTGCATGGGGTGCACAGGAAAAAAGGGGCCAGTTTCTTGACCCCCTTGACATCGGCTCGAGGAATCGACGAGGGCTTCAGCCCGTCATCTCCTAGAACGGGCCACAGCATCCACCAACTTTACGCGCCTTGGCTTATCGTGCGCACTTTAACAAATTTCTTTCTTGCCAAAAAAACTCGTTTTCTCCCCTTCAAATCAGTTTTCAACAGGCAAAATTACATCAATCTTATCAACCATGTTTTCAACAATATTTTCATTTTTTTTATTTACTGAAATCATCTCATTTATCCCGCGAAACAATTACCGAGCAACAATTATCAGCAAAAGACACTGCGTCAGAAGTATAATTATAATATTGTGAAAAACATTGTAATAGTTTTGTTTGCGAGGTCAAATTCTCCATTGAATGAACTAATTCTCAAGGAAAAAAAAAGTGCGTGTCGAGTGTCTGGGATTCTCGATCGAATGATTCGCAATGGACTGGAATAAACGATGTTATTTATTGGTAAAATCTGTCGATTATTTTTAAATGCTGCCTATGACCTTTTGCTTCCCTCCGGCAAACAAGATTTCTATTGAATTAGCATCGACAAAGAGCTCCTGTGCAGTGTCGTCTCTCAATACCCCGGGAGTAATTTGCCGTTTCCTCGTCAAGAGCCCGTATTTCCGACCCACTCGTGTTTCGATAGACGGAGAGAATATTATTGCGCGGGGTTTTTTGCGACGAGGGACAGAGCGGATGCACCACGTGCAGGTGACGCCGATCGATCGATGAAAGGTCAGTCATTTCATCGAAAGGTCGTTTGGGCATCGACACTGCAGCCAATTATATTCCGGACTTTTCCAGATTTCCCGGCCCGAAACGTGACTTTTCCTAACCGAAAACTCGATCGTTTCATTAACGAATAAACAATCCGAAATTATTTATTTTCCATTCAGGTTTCGTGAATTTTTAATCAATTTTTGGAGAATTTCGTTACTTCCAGAAAAAAAGTTTTTAAAGAAAAACGGTTCGATTTTTCCAAACCATTTCATTGTTAAAAAAAACTCCCCGACTTTTCCAGGGTTTCCCGTTCTCCCCATTGTTTTAATAATAACCCTCGTTTATTATTAATCCTTTTTTCTCTGTTGTTGGCGAGCTTTTAATTACAAGCAGAAGCTTCTAAAAATTCCAAAGCAACGAAAGAAACTCTTTTTCTATTTTTTCTCCCTTTTTTACAGTGCAATACTCAAGTGCATGGGTGAAGAACGCTGACATGTTAGTTAAGACTAAACGCTGTTGCCATCGTCATAAAACGCGGAACAGACATAGTTGGACGCAGACAGGGTGTCGGATTGTTTTGTCAGACGAAAGAGGAAACGACAGAAATAGGGTGCGTTGAGTGGTCTATGGCTGATGACGCCGTAGGGATGTGTGGGATGTGAGTCATGTAATAACTAGATCTGTCAAAGTACGATCAATCCTCATGAATCGAAGCTTTCCCTTCGAAACGAAAAATAAACCGTCCACCGAAACCGTGATTGGATTTCAAAGATAAAGAATTATTCGATAGTTCAGACTTCATTTCATAAAAAAAATGTCCAGTGCTTAAAACTCAGAATTGTTTTTAAAAAAAGCGATTAAAAATTGACATTCTCAAATGTGGCGCCGGGAAAATGGACCTACAAATTCAAATTTAACATTTTCCTACAGGATAATTATTTATTATTTATTTCTTAGAATAAAAATCTCTCTTTATTTTAACATCTTTATCTCATAAAGACAACTATTTTTTCCAACATTTTTATTTCATTTTTAAATAATTTTTATAAATTTTTTTATCCGTATTTTTATTAATTTTTTAGTTATACTACAAAAGTTTCGTTTAACTCGCAACTATTCTTTTTCTCCACGTAAATGTTCGGCTGTGAACTGAAAGATGACGTCACGAATCGATCGACCAATGACGACTCGTCCCTGAGTCACAAAATTCGAATTATTGTAATTTCAAATCATTAATTTCAGACAAAGAAAATCGTATAGAAACAAAACTGCTTATACCGCCGAAAAAAATTAATGAACGTACATAAAACACGATTCAATCGATAATAATTACACTTCAATCCGAGAAGATTTCCCGACGAGGAATGGAATCTTCCGTTTCATTTCCCGCGGTAAATTAATCACCAAGAAATAATAAACTCACAATTAGAACGAGGGCACAAGAAATTAAACAAGTTCGAATCTCAAGAGTCTCGAGGAATTTCCTCTCGACGCTTTTTGCTAAACAGAGCCATCGTTCATGTTTTGATTCATCGATGAATTCACGTGAATAAACCGAAACCATTAAACAGATAAGAAATCAACGCCCAATTTCTTCCTAATCTCGTAAAATATTAAAATTCCCCATCACTCCAAATCACGCAACAAAAGCGACCTTTCATTTCATCCAAAATATTCATATTCTCAATAAAAAAAAACCTCAAACTCGGAAGAGTTTTTATATTCAAAGAAAACGGAAATGTTGTCATAAATCTACATTTAAAATCGATGCTAATCACGTTTGTACGTACAACTTGCTTCGTATAATTACGGTTAATCAGCGTATTACGTAACGGGTTCAATTATTTCTACAAAGGATTATATTGAATCGCTTCGTACACAATAGACGGAACTTTTTGCGCGCACGTCACACGACGAGGTCGCGATGAGAGACGCGACGGAGTTAAGGAACCGTAATTGTCATTAACAGAAAAAGAAACTAAGCACGGTTTTAAACAATCTGGCTTGAACATGGCCTTGTTTCTAGTTACTGACGCATCGCCGTTACTTTACGATCGAGTAAAAACACAATCGATGAATCAAAACGTCGCACGACAACATTTACTCACATTTAAATTTTCCGTTGATAAAAAATCATGGGGAATCAGTGATCTACATAATTCGATAAAAGGAGCTTTTGTAAAGAACCGGTGACTAATCAAAACGAGTCACGTTGACGTTCTCGAGCTCTTTGTTTTTAACAAAAAAAACCACGCCTGAATCGAACCAGGTGTTCTAAAATTTCTCTGTTGCAAAACCATAGCACCTGGTGCGTTGCGAAATTCACCGCGACATTTAATTGCAACGGTTTTTGCTTATTCTTTTTAACGAAACGAAAACTCCAGACACTCGGGGTACGATTGCGGAGATTTCGGCGTTTTACCGGGTGCGAAAAGGTTCATTCTCTCACGTGCACTGTTCACTCGAGCGCTGCTCGCACATCGGCGTTTCGAAGGCAACTAAAGAACGCTGAGAAGCACGAGGTTGGACCTGCTGCGGAACAGCTGCACGCGTCATGCAGGAATACATGTGGCGTATTCCGCTGGGATATCGCACTCTCGAGTTTGTCATTCGCCGCAACACACGGGATCCGTGGAATTCTAAACTAAGTTTCGAGTTCGTTTAATCTGTTTAAACTTGGGTCTTCGTTATCAGAGACTCTTGATGATAAAAACACTTTGATTGCGAGAAGCATCAACAGTTTTTTATTGGTTGAAGTCGCCAGTTGAATTTCTGTAGGGAATTTCCTTACTTTTTTGAGTTTTTTAGCCTATGAATCAGACCTTGTAATGACGTAATGATTCTCTTTCATTGAAACAAAGTTGGAAGGAGATAAATTTATTTCTGAGTCGAAAGTTGATATCTTAATGATTTTGAGTGATAACGATGATAAATTTCCAACGTTAAATAGAGCAAGACGAATAATTACAAACAGAATACTAAATACTATTCAAGTAACCGTACAAAACTTTCGAAATTGTACAAAAACTACGATTTTTTGGTACATTTTGTACATTTTACGACAAAAACATCGATAAATTCCATAATAAATTTCCATTTTTTCAGGTTTTATGGCAACCCTGCTTTCGATGAGAAAAACACTTTAATTGCCAGAATTGTCAATAGTCTACAATTTATAAGTGGCGCCAGAAAAATTTTCGAGTTGTTTGGCCTATGAATCAAACTTTTTACGTGACGATAACAATTTTCCGAAATTGGAATCGTGAAATGGAGTAATTAATCATGAGATAGCACTTTATTAATATAAAGTTTGACAGATGTACGAAAGATGTTAAATACCCATTTATTTCCGAGCCTAAAAGTTCAAAGATAAATTTTAATAAACTTCAGTCACTTAGATAATAAATTTGAACAGTAGTAAACAAAATAAAATAATACAAAATACCACGAATCCAAAAACTTCCCAAGAATTTCAAAAAAGCCGACAAAAACCGCGACGACTTTTTTGAATTGGGTTCAATTCTTTTTCCCTTAGATTTCCATAATAAATTTCCATTATTCCAGGTCGCGTAAAAAAACAACCCCTGACATTCCACTTTTTCGTCCGAGCAGAATATGTTTTCTTTATCAGCGACCCAGTTTCATAGATTAGAAGCTTCATAAATTCGAAAAAGGGGATACACCCTAATAAAGCCTCCCCTCGCGGGCGATAAAAAGTTCGGGGATGATTAATGGGTCTACCCACAAAAAAAAACCCGAAGACGCGGAACGAGGCTTATCAATTCACGAGTAGAAAGTTTGTACCGCGACTTATCGCTGATAAAAGCGGCGAAAATTGCATACTTGAAACGACGCCGCGAGAACGAGTTTTCTCTTTTTCTTGCTTCGCGCGGCTGCAAATAACAGTTATCCTGCGAATGCATTCCACTCTTTTCCGATGCAATTCTCCTTCACTCGACACAATCGATCAACGAACGCGTTAACTTATTTGCTTGAGCATTCTACGGCTTATTGGACTTGACACAAATTGCACCGCGCTGTCGCTTAAATTTTTGTCTCCTTTGACTTCTATATTAAGATTTAATGGAAGCCAATGAAAGAACGCTCGAATGCCTTCATTTGCAATGACGTAATATTGTTTTCTGAACAACAATCGTTTTTATCAAACAATGAATTCTCAAACGAAAAAAACCTCAACTTCTACTACAATTTACTCATAGAATCGAGATTTCTGTAGCGTTTTGTAATTTCTCTCAAGAAATCTCGGAATTTCCCTGGACCTTTCCAGGTTTTAATGACTTGGGATGATAAATAGCTTCGAAAAAAAATTACTTGTGACGTTTAGAATGTTTTTGCGATTGTTTAGGACAGTTTGAACCTGGGGTTATCTCCCCTATCGTTTTTATCGATTTTCTAAATTATTAAGTACGAAACGACGTTACAATTGCCAGCGTTGGAAGAGCAAATGAATGACAGTGTAGAATTGCAAGACGCCTTTACTTTCTACAAGACTCGGGCGCGTCTTTCCCGATCTCGCAATCTCATTTGTATTGGCCACTACTTTCTGTATCTAACCTTGCGTGAAATCATGTTAATCGACGTAACCTGGAATTTGGCCAGGGCTGTACGGGCTTTTTCACCCTTTTTTGGGGTTTTTTATTAAGACTCGCGGTTTTTTTCGACGTCGTATTATTACGCTTTTCAACAAGTGAACAAAAAAAATAAACGCATGGTAAATAATTAATTTACGATGGTATAAGAAGTAAAAAGTGATAAATTTTAATCGTACAAGATTTCGTTAGTCAGGAATGTTTAAAATTAATAATTAAAAATAAAGATAATTAGCATCTTTCCACGTCATCAAATACGGCACTTTTCGTTTTTTTTCATCTTAAAACAAAAACCATAATCGAAACATTGTTTTAAAATATTTTGTTTAACTGAAAAGTTCAATAGATCGCGTAAAAAATTTGCATGAAGATTTTTATTCAAAGGAATATATAATAAATAATTATCCTGAAGGAAAGTGTTAAATAAATCATGATGTATTTGCGTTGAAATGATCTTCGCAACAATCATCATTTAAATTCGTAGGTTCATCTTCTCGACGTTTTTTTTTTCGTCTTTTAGCATAAGAATAAAAACTTTTCAAAGCGAATTCTTTTGTGCATTGGCACAAAACACCAACGTGGAAACTTTAATTTCGCCATTTCGCTTACGAATCTCCATAATTTTAATACAATTTGTTATTCTTCAATACTACGATACTCGAGCGAACCGAATCGTGACGTCACGCCAGTCTTCGGGTAAGTTCGGGCTTCTCCGCGGCGCTTCCGTCATATTTGAAATCGTCAATTTTAGATCGCTTCGATTAACAACAATTTTGGTTTTTAAGCACTTTGTTTACTGTACAAACTTAAAAAAATGCTATATTTAGAAATCGTGATAAAAACCCAATTTTTTAGCTGAATCGACCTTTCTATTTCGGAGAAATGCGCATCGAAAAAAGGAGAAAAACATCTCGCCTGCTGGGGAATAAAGGAGCGCGTTTCGTTGGGAAATATAATTTGTTTTCTTTTACGTGGGTTCGTTGCGTCACGAAACGATTCACAAGAACAATATGGAAAATGTGTGGGCACGTAACTCGTCGAAAAAGACGAAACACAGATAAAAGCCCGAGGTTTTCCTTGCTTCGGAAAACAGCGAAACGACTCGAAGCCTTTAGAAATTGTTATCAATTTTATCTCTCTGGAAGAGTGATTTTCCGAGTAAAAACGGATTTCGAAAATACTTCTGTCATCTCGTTACGTAAATTCGACACTGCAACTTTACATCGATGTTTTTTACATCCATCAAACGACATTTTCAATTTTTTAAATATTAATTATCGGCATGAAAATTAATTAATTTTTCCGCAACATTACGAAAATCCGATCCCCGATCATTAAACCCCATATCCCACCGTTTCATTTCCCGAGTAAACAACCGTATGGCTTTTAATCATGGGAATGCGAGAAATCTCTCTCGGTCTTTCGCAACGCGTAGAGAGCGAGAGAGAGAGACAGAGATAGAGAGAGAGAGAGCAAATTACCAAAGATTCATCCGCATTGTCAGCGCTCATGTCCCCCTGGCGCGAGGGAAATCGTCGTCTTCCGCGACTCTCCGCTCCCCTTCACAGCACTCTCGGCCTCGGGATACCCTTATTAATCCCGGGAACATCCTACCGGCGTCGACGAACTTCATGTCGCGCATCGATCATTCCAACAAATCAATGACGATCGATCGACTCCGTTTTCTCACATTTCGAACTTTCCAACGCGGCCCAAGTTCTCGCGTGCCCCTTTTCACTCGGGACGATTTTGACACTTCGCGGTATTTGACGCGAGCCTCGTTGCGCGCACTGCACCTGTCATATGGCACTGGCATTCACGATGGCATTGCATTTTCGCGAATTACGTCGCGTCTAAAGGCATGGGACGACGCAAAGTCCCGTTTATCTTACGAAACGAGTCGAAAAATCGGGATGGAGACTTACGTGCGCTTTCTGTCCTTGTCTGGCGATGGGAAGAGGGGGGGGAGGAGGGGGAGGACACTGACACTCGAAACGTCAACGACACGGTCCACGTCGGAAAAGCGCCCGGTTCGAATTTTCACCGGGTGATTATTGATTGTATTCGGAGGAATGTCCAGGGCGCAATGTGGGACAGAGCTCGCGCTCGAGACGATCAAGTAACGCTCGCTCGAGCTCCTCCAACCGGTGGGAAACGCGGCCGGACATAACCGCACGCAACTTTTTGCGCTACGTTCGTACCTGCCGACGCCATTCCTCGGCCCCCCCCCCCCCCCCCCCCCCCCCCCCCCCCCCCTCCCCCCCCCCCCCCCCCGCCCCGCCCCCCCCCCCCCCCACCCCCGCCCCCCCCGCCCCCCCCCCCACCCCCCCCCCTCTCCCCCCCCCCCACCCCCCCCCTCCCCCCCACAGGGTTATGGAGGGAGAGCGCGCAGCTAGGTGCACGGCGTCGCCCTACATAACACCAATCATGCGTACGCGAGTCTTGCCCGTCCCGGCTTGTGTGCTGTCGTCCT
>JABFQM010003955.1:0-10475 GCA_022816865.1 Zelostemma sp. ZL-2020
TTTTTTCGTGAAGAAGAAGATGTTGTTAAATAAATTATACTGGCATATTAAATGTAATTAATGACGTTGCGTTATAAATATTTTTTCTAATTCACCCTTGCATTAAAGTATCGATCCACCTTAAAACTTTTTTAAACACACACTTTCTATCACTAATAAAATTAAACCTATCCCATTTTTATAAATCATTCTGGCGTAGTGATTATTTAGTTGTTGTAAATGCGATAAAAAATTTAAGAAAGTGCCAATTATTCATATTAAAATCGACAGCGTCCATAATTTTTCAAATGGATTTACTTCCTTTTTCCGGGGAGCGGGAGAATTCGGGTAGCAGGAAGCGACGAATCGGTTTGCAGGACGAGAAGATAAGTAGTAAAAGACTCGTTTAAAGTCGAAGAAGCAAGCCGTCAAGGGTTTTGAGAAAGAAGAGGACAAGAAAAGTGGTGAAAAGCCGTGGGGGGAGGGAGATTCGGGGGCAGAATAATCCATTCGAAACTAAAACTTGGATGGCTTGTACAATGGCTGGCGTCGTTATATCTTCGGTATCTCCCGGTACGGATCTCATTGTGACCGCGGGGCGGTGGAGTCAGCTATTATGTTTATTAAGTTGGCGGGGGCGGCGGGGGAAATAGCCGTGGCTCGGGGTTAGAAGCAGGGATGTATTGTCCCGCGCATTGTCTGCCCTATTGTGTGACATCACGGCCCGATAACTGCCGATAAGACCGCACCAAAGCTTCGTCTCTGTGTGTGCAGCCTGTGGGTGCGCGCATGCATTGATTTCTGTGCACTCATGTACAAATATAAAAGAAATTTCCTTCGCAAATATAACTCCGCGTGTGCCCCGGCGCAAAATCTCAACGAGCTGCGATTTTTACTGTATCTCTTTGTACCCCAAGCTGAAATTCGGAATCGATGCTTGGAGCACAAACGAATCGATTCCCGAAAGAATAATTTGACAAATTCGGGTGATTTAATTTTTGTAGTGATAGAAATTCAAATTATGATTGCAAAAACTACAATTATTGTATTAGAGTCGAGTTGATTTCTCAGGAAGCCACGAAATTGGATCACTTGACTAATTTCATTTTGTTTTGTTCCAGATTGAAGCATCGTCGGGATTGGTGAGTAGCGAAAAAATGGGAAGAGATGCATTCGAACTTTTCACCCTATTGACATCGCATTCATGCTCGATTTATCCCGTACCGGAATAAAAAAAAAAAGGAAAAACTATAACAACACGTGCGGCTTTTACGAGTTCTTGGCATTTTCATGTTAAACAAGTACCTCGAGGGGGCGAACCGAAAGCGCCGCTGGAATTTGCTTCGTGGCGTAAAAAGGCCAGTCGCCGCGGTAGAAGAGGGTGCATAGATTTGGGAGCGGCGAACGTGGGAGAGATTATGACGGTCTTTATGACAGCGCGACGATTCCTCTTGTTTGCTCGGGCGCAATATCAACGACACGCGACCCAGACAATTTCCAATATCTTCAATTACATTTTCCCTCTCCCTTTTTTCCCATCATCTCCGAATAGAAACTCGCCGATTGTCGCGTTCCACTCTTTTTCGCGGCTACGGTTACACCTCGGATGCTCTCGAGTCGCATTGCAAATGTCTTGAAAGTGAGGCTTCGAAATCTAAAGAGTCTGATGAAAAAAGAAAGGACGAGGCCGAGGCCGTGTTCACGTATATATGGGTCGGGAATTGAGAGAAAGACATAAGAGTCGGTCGGTTGTTTTGTATGTCCGCGCGCAAAGATGTCTTTGAATCCTTAATTCCCTTTGAAACTCTCATTCCGGGAGCAAAATGGCGAGAACGAGCGGGTATTCTTCGGCTGAATGACGTATTGAGCGAGTTTTGTATGCCGCGCTGCTGCGTGTGTAGCTCGTGCCCATCCATCCTGTACGCGCTTCCCCCCTCGCGCCCTTTACCCCGTCTCACCCTCTTCTCCCTCTACTTCTTTCTTGCTCTTTAGAGCTTTTCTTCGAATGACAACGTTCTTGTCTCTCGCGATTCTTTTAGCATATTATTATCTTGCCTACATTCCGTTAATGGGCTTGCCCCACAATCTAGGAAACTGAAGAACCCGCAGAGATGGCCAGGGAATAACCCAAATCAGGGATTTTTTTAAGTCAAGAACTAGGTAGAATTGCAAAAATTAAAAATCTTTACAAAACAATCATTGGCATCTTTTTTAATTCAAATGCAAAACAAACAAACAAGCCATCGTTCCAATCTCGTAATAAATTCATCCATAAAAAATGGTTGGACATTCCGAGTTTCGGAAAACTGAATCAAATACTTTCTTATTCACGGTCCGAAAAAGTCGCATTTTCCGGCCAGGAACTTTGAAGAGTCCATCACGTGTAGGGAAAAAAGATCCGAAGGTCTTCAGTGTCATTAGAAGCATTCGCGATCCTCGGAAGAAGAAGACGCGGCGTTATCAGCCACGTCTCGCGGATATAATTTCCCAACACAATTTTCTTTCCACTCGGGCTTGCGAATCCATAGCTGTGGGTGGCAAATGGCAAGGGGGAGGGCAGGGGGAGGCAGAGATGGGAGCGGGAGAGAGGTACAACCCATATTCGTGCATTGTGGCACGTTCCATCGCGTTCTCAACTGAACTGAACTCGACTCAACAGTGGAGACACAATGGGCGGTATGAATAAGTATAACAGACAGACACCGGTACAGACAGACACAGGTAGCTCAAGCCGCAGTATGTGAATGAGGAACCCATTTGATAACACGCCTCCACAGCCACCCAGGTCCATTGTGTCGCTTCCTATTCAGCTGCTCTGTGCCCTCTCCTCCGACGCTACATCTCTCCTTCCTCCTCTTCCTTTTCTTCCTCTTCCTCCTCATCCCTTTCTGACATCGCTATGGAAATCTTGTCTCGCCCCGCATTACGCGACTTTACAGAAATTGCACTCTTTACCCCAGGATCATTGGTCGATTTGGACCCCCCGCGGAATCGGGAATCGTTCGCTCTGCATTTTTGAACGCACTCGATGAACGGGGCACACGTGTAACAAAAGGCCCGGAGATTTTTCAGAAAAGCCATAAAAAATGCGCGCGTGTGCATGATGCGCGTTCGTTATGGATGGCCTATGAGTGCCTTGTGTGCCAGGCGAGTACGTATCGACAACAATGAAGCAGAGACAAAGCCCAGGTACAATGCTGATGTTGAACTCAACTGATTTCGACGATTTTTGGCCTTTGCATGCGCATCGCTCGACAATCATTCCCGCATACGTAATCATCGTTGCGGTCGCTCCGTATCGCTCTTTGCCCGCCAGTTGTTCTCATTCTCCAGATTACGCTGATTCGTAGACTCCGGGGAAAATCGTTCGTTGGCAATTCCGTGGGTCTTGGAAAAATCACTTGAGTCGTTCATTGTGGTTTCCGAGTTGCTGCAGTTTTTTTACTTTTCGACGAATTTCTTTTGGGATCAACTTGGCCATAAAGATTCTGCTAGGAAATTTGGGGTTGAGGGTGAATTCTGTGCTTTAACAAATTTTACTATCGGATAACATTCTTATGCTCTTTAATAAAATTTTGTTGATGATTTGGTTTTATACGAAAAATTGAATTCCATGTGGAAATTTTGCTGAGCCTCAAATTACATTCCACACTTCCAATTAAACTCTTCATTAATATTTTTGGAACAGCTTTCCAATTAGTATGAAAATTAAATCAATTAATTTTTATGAAAGTGAAATGTTTGACTATGATTATCCATTGTTTTGGGTGGTGTACAAAATTCTAACTTGGTATATATTCATTTAGTTGATTGCGAATACAATAAAAATATACAAAAACGTATGAAATTGAAGTCAAATTTTCATTATTCACAACACGATCAGTTTTATGAGTTTCACATATCTCAGATCGAAATAGCCACGGATAAAGATACAAATTTCGATGTTTTCAAAAAGAATAGAATTCGCAAGCCGAAGAAAAAAATTATCTTTGAATTGATCTCCGAACGTCTTTTTTCATCCATCGAAGACTCGAGGAAAAGTCAGGAATGCGAAAAGGGATTCGATCTTTCTCCTTCGTCCCGTGAGTCCAAAAGTTCGCAAAAATCGCGGAATCCAGGACAATCGATTGATCACCCCTGACCGCACCTGAATAGGTACATTGTGCCGGGACAGCCTATTCACGAGCGATTGTTCCCTTAACAATAACAACAATATCTGAATAGTCTCGCGCGTCTCGTACGCACGCGCAAGTTTGCGCGAAAAGCAGGAAAATGACACGTGTGTTCGGGCGGGACACAACAACGGAAGAGCGCGTGCAAACAGATAGTAATATCGCTCTTCCCGATTGCAGACCAAATCAACTGCGCTGCCACGCAGGGCGTTATGCCTCGGCCAGAAACAATGCTCGACGATGCAAAAGCCCTTGTTGAGGGGAAAACTTAAACGATCAAACCTCTTACAATTAGCGGAGTATCCGTTTCGATTCAAGGACTCGTTTGGTATTCCTTGTTTGAGTTTCGTTTCGACTTCATTTAGAAATCTTTGAAATTTGCAATAAATGTAATGATTAATCATCTAATGAACCATTCGAGATTTCGGATACAATTTTACATTTGAACATAAAAATGGATGTTAAAAAAGGTCGAGGTAAGCTCCGTTTTTTTCAAAGCAACTATTGAAACGAGAAAATAAGTTTTTGTTGCTTTGAAAGAAGGGAAAATGGTGAAACTTTTACTTTTAGGGAGCAAGTTATTTTTAAAAAGAAAATGTTGAAAATGAATGTCTGATGAAAGTTTTTGTTGGGCGCTTTTTATAAATTTATAGGGTTTGAATAACGAAAAGACTTGATATGTTCGATTTGATGAAATAATGTTGGCTATGAAGGGACGTTTTAAATTATCAAATAATTTGCAATAAAATTGGCGGAATATTAACGAGCTTTCTGCATAAATTATTATTAGAATCATGATGTATATAAATTTTGTAGTGTATGCTAGGAAATTGAAACAGAAACGTGTGTATTGAAATATTTTAATTTTTTGAAAACTGCCGAGATGAAAAATATCGAATATTATTATTTTTCTTATCAATTTTTTTCGAATACGACACTTGAAACTTTAAACATACGTTTTTGAAACTTTAGAAAAATTAACAAATTGTACTTTAACGTTGAGAAAACTTGTTTAAATTTGAATCTCGAAACTTTGAGTGCATGGGTTCGATGTTTTATTTTTAAAAACTTCGTGATTTGGAATTATAATTAATCTTATTGGTTTTATTGAGATTATTTTAGATATCTCTAAACTTATCTTTATTTGTCGTTATTTTAATTAACAATACGTATGTATAAAAAAAATTCCAGAATTTTGAAAAGATCGACTTCAGAGAAAAAAAAGATCGAGAATGGCGAGCTTTGATTGGATTAAAACACGCGATTGCGTTCGAAATAAAAAGTACCACGATGTTTAGTTATTGCTTCATTTGTGTACCATTAATGTATCCAGACAAAAATGTATCAATAAGTTTGCTTAAAAAAATGCGATACAATTGCAATTGCGAAATTCCTTCAAATAAGCAATGATTATTTAATTAAAAATCAGGAGTTTTAAATTTGAACGGTTCAAACGAACTCTATGATGCGCGCGCATTAATAAAAAAACGCTACGGTACCGCCATCTGTGCGTCCTTTTCTTTCCGACCGCGTCGTTTTGGCGGGATGTGACGCTTTGCTATGTTGTTCCGCGAATCGTGCGCGATAAGTGTTTGTTTTACTGAAAATTGTTGTTTTTATGGGTCATTCGATAAAACTATTAAACTATAGTGACACGACGCGTTTTAAAAAATCGTCAGTACATAATTTTTGTCCTCGCTTGCTTTTAACGAATTCGGTGAAAAATCATATATTTCAGTGTGTAATATTCCGATCTATTACGCGAATATTTGCGTGCGTGTAAATGTGTTTCGTTGTGCGTGGTCATCGTGATTAGTGCCAAAGGGTCATCAAAGCCGGTGAGTCCT
Source organism: Zelostemma sp. ZL-2020 (assembly GCA_022816865.1). Taxonomy (NCBI): domain Eukaryota; kingdom Metazoa; phylum Arthropoda; class Insecta; order Hymenoptera; family Platygastridae; genus Zelostemma; species Zelostemma sp. ZL-2020. Next base: position 5,999 of record JABFQM010003955.1, read on the forward strand.
GTGCATTTTCTATGAATTCCAAGAATTTCAATTTGAAAGCGGAATTCAGTTCTGTTCCCGCCATTTTCAGATCGCCTCGCACGAGTCGAATTTGTATTTTCGGATTACGATAAAACGAAATACAAGCGAAGACAAAGTGCTAGAATTCGCGATTGCAAATTTGTGCGTTTTTTGGAGCATCGCGATATGCCCACATGTTTTTCTATGCAGAAAAAGAAAACAAAATTTTAAGATCTGCGATTGCAATTTATTTCGATACATTTCGATATATTTCGAGAATCCCTTTTTTCCTTATGATAAAAAATATCAAAACAATTGCAAATTTTCACGTTTATACAACAAATTACGAAAGTGCGATGATAAAATCTCCCATGAAAGTTTCAGGTTCACCTTTTTTCGTGCATTCGCAAGGTTTTTAACGAGAATTTGAAAATTCCTTCGATCCAATGAAAAAGCGCGCCAAATGAGGAAAAATTCAAACAAACTTTTCGACTGAATTATTCGTCCCATTCGAACTTTATTTTGCATTCGTTTTCCAATGAATGGAAAATTTGGACACAAAAATCACTATAATAATTAGTTGATTGAAAAAATTTTATTCGATAGAAATAGTGCAGGTAAATATAAAATGCCATGGTAGTCGTGAAAAAACACAGATAAACAATCTCAAACCAGTAAATAAAAACCTCTCGACATTCCCTTATAAGACCTTTCAAAAATACGTCTTCTTCGTCATAAACGACGAATTTCGAGACGACTGTCGTTTAGTTTTTTGTAAATTTCGTCTCGGCACATGACATTTATGTCCGAGTATGACCATCGTTTGACAATGTTCTTAAAATACATTAATTTCGCATAAAAAATAGTACTGTAGCAGAAAAAACTTGAAAAGTACCCAGATTCTGTTTCATCATCAAGACAATTATACATAGAACAAATATATCATGTATAAATGATAACGTGACGAGCGTCTGTCTATGCCGGCTACAACATTTGTCACCTTAATCCGAATAAAGATAAACACAATAAATTAGTCAGTAAAAACTCTTCTCTCTGCATTCTCTTATAAAATCTTAGAAAAATACTCTCTCTTTTACTCAAAAAATCGTTAATTTCACTTCGAGTGATATATTTCGAGCCGGGTGTCGCTTTTTTTGTCTGTCGCGCGAGCTGCGTTTCAGTATTTGAAAATGTTCGTCTCGGTACTGTCCTGGGACCCGCAGCTTATGCCAGAGTCAACGCTGCTTCCAAAACTCGATCCGCGGCTCCGACGTTTGGAGGATTCGTAGTCGGTCCAGTTGAACCTGCAGTGGTTCAACTCATCGATGTATTGTTCCATTTCCATGGTGTCATTTTCGTCATGGGCATACAGGTTCGGGAACGGGACCGAAAATCCGCAACAAGAGCAAGCCTGGAAAAATAGACAACATTAACTTTAATTCGCTCGATAAATTGTAGTTTTCCATACTCGGTAGATTTTTGTATTTTTATACTTTGAAAAGTCATTGAATTCAAAGTTATTTGTAATTTTTTTTATATTCTCACTTCAACCCCAGTTGTTTTTTCGGAAAACATCGTACATTTCCGTTTTTCCGCACTTCGATCCGTGTTTTTCCTTCGCGATCTCATCGCGGTCGAAACTGACCGGAATTTCAAAGACGAGAAATGCGAAACGACAACGTTACCATGGAAACCAATCAACGGGTCGAATTTAATTAGGCGAGGATTCAATCGCGATCATGTACAACTATTTATCAAACCGTTACCGAATTTTCCAAAGCCGAGTGAAAGACATGGAACTCGCGAGTTTTTACGAGAAAATAAGGAAAGTAAGTGGCTCGATTCGACGTTCGAGATTCGAGGAATAATGCGATTTTACTTTAAAGGCCGTTGATCCTGTCACTCTGCAAAAGCCGGCTCTTAAAATTCCCCAATTACTGCCTTACGGACATTACTGGCGTCAAGCTGGGCGATACAAACACATTTTATTAGGAGCCCTGCTGATACCGACGTTGCCACCGATCATCAGTTTGTTCACTTTCGACCTCGACGAAATGCAGTTTACGATCGCGAGCGAGAACCGCAAATCGAAAATCGGAAAAAGGGAGTGAACGCTCGGCACGATTATTTGTAAAACTTACATAGATTTAATAAAGTACGCTATTTTTCTGAACAAAGAATCCTCCGGTTTAGAAAAAAACTCGATTCCATGCACTGGAATTTCTCATTTTGCCCCTGGTTCGACGTCACGAGACAAAAACCGAGCATTTTTAGTAATAAACACCCCAGAAGCGGATAAAAACCCTCTCGATTCCGATTTTCAACAGAATCGAGATCGAATTGAAAACTCACCGTGCCGTTTTTTCCCAGGCGACTCTGCCCACCGACGTAGTGAAAATGAGAATAATCGCTTCTGCACTGCTCGTCGCGATCCACGGAGTTTGTTGCAACTGTGCCCCAATTAGCACGCACGTTTGTTGCAAAGTCCAGAAGGTCGCGGCCCTCGTGGATAATTTGGACCCCCGGGACGGACGGCGAATTTGTGAAAGTCTTCTGCTGAAACACGCGAGAAACACAAATTATTTTCCGTTTTATTATCACTTTTTAATTTCGCGGCAACGTCGAGTCTGTATGCACCTTGTAATCGAACGAATACATTTTCCAGCGGGAATCGAACATTTCAAAGTCCATTTTATAATACGCGGTTTGAAACGGTTTCGAATGCGAAGTTCTTCTAAGGCTGACGTTCGAAAAGTGGCTTTGGCTTAGCGAGGGCGCGTTTCTTGGGGCTCTATTGTTACCTTATCTTCTGGGTTTTTCCCGGCCCCCACTTTTTCGTGAGAGAAGAGGTAGAAAATACCCCCGCCCATCAATTAGGCATTTTTCCCGAGTCATAGTTCTGTCTCTTTTTAACAACAAAAGGCTGTGTTCGAAATGATTTACAGGGAGAAACCGGAAAAACTCACCGCGCTCTTGGACGGAGTGTTCTCGATGCTCGGAAATTTGTAAAAATGCCTTCATATGCGCATCGTTCAGACGGACGTTTTTTCTAATTGTTTTTTGTTGGACATAAAAAATTAAAAGTTGAATGTTTCTCCGCTGAAAATTCATGCTTTTGGAATATTTATCGCGAAAACTCGGCTACGAGTTACAGAAATGAATGTAAAAATTCTCGCGTGCTCCAAACACCGTAAAAAAGCTCAGAAATCTTAATTTTTTCCATTATTTTATTAATGATTTAACGTGAATCAAAACCCGAGTTTCGTAATGTTCGCCGAAAAAAAGTATCGAGGGAACTTTCGGTTTGTGGAAACTTTCTCGATATCGTTTGAAGAAAACGCTCGGTTTATGCGTCGCGTCAATTTACGCGTCACCGCAATTTTAGAATTTGGTAAACAAAATTGTTAGACGATGATGATAAAAATAAGACGTACTTTTACGTAATTCTATGATGAAAATAAAAGTATAAGACACAGTTATCACGAATCGAAAGTTCCCTCGATCCTTTTTTTCCGCGAACACTGCGAAACGGGTTTTGAATCAGAAAATAAAGATTCGTGAGCTTTGCTACGGTGTCAGTAGTAAATCGCGCAAAAATTTGTAGATTCAGTCAAGTTGTAGCCCAGTTTTCGCGATAAATATTTAAAAAAACATGGATTTTCAGCGGAGGAAACATTTTTTATTGACCGAATGGGGGGTTTCGAATTTCATCTTTTTTTTTCATTATCAAATTTCCGAGCATCGAGAAATTCATCATTGCATTGTTAGACCCTTTGTCCGAAAACGCGGCGAGTGTCTCGATCCAGGCCCTTAATTATCTTTAAAGAGTTTTGACGTTGATTTACGACCGAAGAGATAAGATAAACAAATTTTTCAGGCCAGAAGGTAAAAAGCACGTCCCACTTTCGAAAATGTTCGTGACGGTTATTGTGAATAGAAATGCAGGTGTTTCTGTCGGGGAAGTCGTAAAAGAAAAGTCGTAGAGGGAGGTAAAAATCCCGTAATCTGCTGATTTAGCAAAGGGCTTCCTTGATTGACATTCCATAACAAAACGAGCTCTTGTTTTCCAAAGCTCGTTTCTTATTCGAATTGATTGTAGATTTACGCACGTGACTCGGTGTAAAATTTCGATACCTTTTTTCACACTTACGTTTTCTTTTTCTCTAGGGCTTCCGATGTTTTCGATCGCTTTGCTCTGCCTAATCCGTACAACTGTCACCTGGAAAAAATCATGTAATCGATTCAGATTTTTGTTGGATTTCTTTAGTATTTCTAGGTCATTGAAAATGAGACTCCGGAATCATTGTTACGTAACAAAATTATCAATCGAAAACGCAGTTTCGAAAACTTTAAGGTGGATCGATACTTTAATGCAAGGGCGAATTGAAAAAATATTTATAATGCAACATAATTAATTACATTTAATATGTGAGTTTATTTTATTAACCCATATCTCCTCCTCCATGCAAAAAAAAAC
>JABFQM010003956.1:0-10472 GCA_022816865.1 Zelostemma sp. ZL-2020
GGTGCATTGTTGTATATCGTTTTGCAATGATCTCGACTGAGTTTGGCTGATGGATATGTTTTTTTTTTTGTAATACTGGAGAAAACTCTGTTTTTCTCGAAATCAAAACTTACATTTAAAAATTTTTTTTGGTGACATTTTCTCTAATATCAGAAACTGATAAATTAGAAAGTTACAGGAAATATCGACAGAAAATGGAGGATATGATTGGGCTACCCAATGGTGTAGTAATTTTTGCTGGAACTATAATAATTTTTCATATGAGGTTTTTCTCCGCGTGGAGAAGCATCGTCACGTATTTATCTTTTCTAAAACAATTTTTGCGATAATGCGAGTTGAATCGATAGAAACAATAGGTCTATACAAAATTCAAATATTTCTTTGGAAAAGATTTGCAGAATTTGTTCAACTATTTTTCGGTAAATATATTCTCAAGGCACGTAAGATGTCATTTTAGAAACTTGTAAATTTAAACCACGCTCATCGCTCGGAGGAAAACAATGAAATAATTACTTTGCTGGAGAAGCATTGTCACGTTTTTGTCTTTTTCGGAAAAATATTTTTGCGATAATGCGAGTCAAATCGATAAAAACAATAGGTCTTTACAAATGCAAATATTTATTTGGAAAAGATTTGCAGAATTATTTTCACTATTTTTCGGTGAACATATTCTCGAGCACGTAAGATGTCATTTTAGAAACTTGTGAATTTGAACCACGCTTATCGCTCGGAGGAAAACAATGAGATACTTACTTTGCTGGAGAAGCATTGTCACGTTTTTATCTTCTTCGAAAAAATATTGTTGCGATAATGCAAGTCAAATCGATAGTAACAATGGGTCTATACAAATGCAAATATTTCTTCGGAAAAGATTTGCAGAATTTTCAACTTTTTCCTGACAAACATATTCTGAAGAACGTAATGTGTCATTTTAGAAACTTGTAAATTTCAAACACGCTTATCGCTCGGAGGAAAACAATGAAATAATTGCTTTGCTGGAGAAGCACTGTCACGTTTTTATCATTTTCGAAAAAATATTTTTGCGATAATGCGAGTTAAATCGATAGAAACAAGAGGTCTATACAGATGCAAAGACTTCTCTAAAAAAGATTCGCAGAATTTTTTCACCATTTCCCGGTGAACATATTCTGTAGCACGTAAAGTGTGATTTTCGAAATTTGTAAATTCAAACCACGCTTATCGCTCTAAGGAAAACAATGAAATAATTACTTTGCTGGAGAAGCATTGTTACGTTTTTATCTTTTTCGAAAAAATATATTTGCGATAATGCGAGTCAAATCGATAGAAACAATAGGTCTATACCGATACGAATATTTCTTTAAAGGAGATTTGCAGAATATTTTCACTATTTCCTAGTGAACAAAGTCTAAAGCACGTGAGGTGGCATTTTGGAAACTTGTAAATTTTAACCACGCTTATCGCTCTAAGGAAAACAATGAAATAATTCCTTTTTTTCCTACATGCGTCGAAATGCCGCCATTTGAAGCATGTTCCCCGGGTTAAAATATTTCCAACGAAAAATCGGCCTCTCTCGGCCACGCCGATTCAACGCCGACGGCAGGCCCAAGTAGTGAACACGAGGCCGATTGCAGCTATACCTGCGAAGGCCGAGTTGGGGCCGAAAACGGGCCGAGAACGAAAACGGGCCAAGAAAAAAGTTTTTTGTGAAAATGATCAAATCGATCATTTGCGTCGAATTGGTTAATCAAACAACTGTAATGAATTTTGATTCGCTACTGCTTCATATTTGAAACACTTTATTATTCCAATTTTTTCCTGTGAAGTTCCGGCCAACGGCTGGCATCGAACTCCGGTCGCACCGATTATGAATCTAAGGTTCAAGCCGCTGAGCTATTCGGTCCTTCGCGAGTGACGACTTACGTAGCAACTTAACGTGAAAGAGCCATTTTTGTTAAAATCGTCGTGGAATCGGCGTGACTTGGCTCATTCGAATACGAAGACCCTCCCAGCAGGGAGTCATCGGCCTATATCGGCCTAAAATCGGCTAGGAAAAGACATTCTCGGCGTTGAATCAGAGTAGCACGGCATTGGAAAAATTTTCTCGGCGCTTAATCGGTCATGTGTCGGCGTTAAAACTAACGTAGACGTAAAATCGGCGTTTCTTTGGCCTCTCGGCTCTCTTCCGACGTTCTCTCAGCCTAGATATTTTCACTCGGGACTTTTTGATAAACTAATAGTTATAATGTAAAATAAAAATATATTACAAGATAGTTCATTTCCAGCACGCAAAGTAAACATGGAAAAAGGCCAATCCGTAAGAAAATGAAGCATTTCTTTTATATATAGTAACCGGCCTATCATCGGCCTGTTAGATGAGTATCAAGTTGTAAAAATACAAATAAAATCGTCCATAAATCGGCCTGCACAAGGCTACCTGAGCTTCGAAGACCCTCTGGCCGGGGGGCCATCCCCTCTCACCAGGGGGCAATTGGCTTGCCATCGGCTTCTACAACCCGCATCGGCGTCAGATCGGCCTACACTCGACACGTTTACGATAGGAATACTTTTTTTCGGCGTACAGTCGGCCCGACATTGACGTCTACAATCTACATCGGCGTATAGTCGGTGGTTAATCGGCCTCTCGTCGTTCTCTCGGCGTCCTCTCGGCCCAAATATTTTAACCCGGGAATGGAAAAGGTCGATAACTAAGTGCCTCCGGAATACTCATAAGAAAACTCTTCAAATGCAATAAAATGTTAGACTACCAAAGGTTACATCTTCGACCTGGTAAATCGAAACTAATAACCGACCTGCGAGAAAATGGACACGGCAATTATAGTAGTTGTGCGATCTTCTACGATTGCTGGAAGAACATTGTGCAAAAATATATTTGCCAACTATGGCAGCCATTATTATAAAAGTAATTGATGACACTTGTGAGGAAAATCGACATAAATCGCGTTTCATCCCGCCAGCATCATCAATATCGTAATTTTGCCCAGGGTAGTATACGAGCGTGTAAACTCTCCAAGCATAAAAACAATCAGTTCTGGTTACTGGCTCCGTTAAATCTACACTTCAAAGTTTTGTGCTTCACAAGACCAGTCATCTTTCTGCAAAAATGTCCAGATAAGATTTTTTACCCGTAAAGTATTCATAAATTGCAATACATTTTGAGAACATTGAACCAACGGAATTTCATGTTCAAAAACGTCTTACCTTTTAACCGTTCCGTTCGACTGAAGAAATATATACATTCTTCCTCGTAACTTATTTTATTAGCAAATTACTTCCGTCAACGTGATCATTTCGACGGTCCCGAACTGCTTCGTCTCAACTGCACCGCGTGTGGATACAGTTGAGACAGTCTACAAGCGCTCTGGCAAGCCAAGCAAAGGAGCGTAAATATGCAAAGAAGCGTAAATGATCACGGTACCAGTTTGTAGAGAAAAACAAATAGATTGGAAGCCAGTATCTCAGGCAATTTGTGTATTACCTACTTACCATTTTTAACATTGACGATTAGGTCGAATCAATATGAAGCCATATAAAAGAATACAGACCTATCGTAACGGATTTTGGAAGAGCTTTTTTTAGTGAAGTCTTAACGCTCGGTTGTTTCGACACAACTAATTGTTTGATGATTGCATGATACCATCGAATGGCGGTAATGAACTGATAGACAAGCGTACTGACGTGTTTGCATTTTGCATGCATGCACGCTGTTTTTAATGGTAGATTATGGAAGATTATTACCACAAAAAACACTTTTAACTTACCTATTTTCGAAATATCTGTCTTTGTGTTCATGAAGCATCATTGCAGAAGGGTTCAACCGACGATTTATTAGAAAGCCAGGAGAAATTTTCTAGGACATCATATTGTATTACTGACAGCGAGATTGTGAATTCTAGGCTAATTGTACGGTGAAAAAGAATTAAAAATTTGTTATCACTGCGTTTTATTTTTGGAAGCTATTTTAACGACTAGATAGACGCAGTGTCTATCGCTGGATAAAGGCTTATCAGAGGATTCATCATATAAAGCCGTTTTATTAACTGCATTGATAGTGGGCATTATCCTGGTAGCTCTTATTCCAGAAAGCCGTGAGTCTGAACGATGTTCCGTGTAAATGATTCAAGATATAAAAATTTATTTCCAAGTAATAATACGAAAAACTAAGAATAGAACCTCAATAATAGAATGGTTTTCTTCGGATCACTTCACTCGATATTGGAAAACAGTAACAATGAACTCGAAAATTTTTATATTGATGTAGAAGTGGTACCGCCTGTTTTGCACGGAGCAATTTGTTAGACCAACGAGTGCAATGGAACAGATAATTACTGCACGCACTTATGCACTGATTGTAGAATATCTTTTATCTGAACAATGGCATAAAGATACTCGACATTTACTGGTTACAGCATCAAGAATCATGAAAAACATGAACGAAAGCGTCGAGCCTTGCGAAGATTTTTACAAGTTTGCCTGTGGAGGTTACTTCGAATCTGCGACAATTCCGGAAGGCGAATTAGAAACCAGCTGGTTCTACACACAGCCAATACAACGAAATAGACGTCTGAAAAGAGTAATTGAGGAACCAAGCGGAGCGCAAGAGTTAAAATCCGTTAAACTTGTGAAAACGTTTTATCGATCCTGCATGAATTTGTATAAGTGATACCCCTAAAAAAACATTCCAAATGGAAATTTGGGAAGGTGAGGAAAATAGCGTTCGCCACAAAAAACGTTCACCCCATAAAAAAAAACTAACTAGAAAGAGCCAAATCTCCCGCATGCGCGTTAATGAGGATAACTTTGCTGGACAATGATTAAGCAGACATATATGACCAAGACTGTACATGTCGCTTCATTCCCGTCGCTCTGAATTTGGCTATTTCGAGTCACTCACCTTTCCGCTTTTTATGACAACCAACGCCTTTGTTAATTGAAAATCGAATTGGTTAATGTCAGTCGAAAAAATTCGAAAAAAATCGAACGAAAACGTGGCGCTTCCACGTTAAGTGTACCAAATAACACCCAAGTTGAGTGTTGTTTTGACATGGGTAATACGAAATTCATATAGTAGGTACCAAAAAAAATTGAAACTCAATTTCATTCTAGAAGCTTACGAAAACAAATTTCTTATTCCAACAAATCTTGCACAAAGAAATACATTTGTCGATTGGAAAACGAGATTTATGCTTTCAGTTTGAAGGTCAACATGCGATTTATTCAGACAAAGGCATAAATGAAACACAGAACATACAAAATCTTATCAACTTTGGGCTCATATCATCAGAACTATCGTCCGAACGTCAATTACTAAAAGGAGCAACTTAAGAAAAAACTTCGAATCCAATCAATTGTTGAAAACTAAAGGAATTGTGTCATCTTTGACCGGTAAAATAAAAAATAAAAATCGACCTGCGTTTTTAATGTATAGAAAAGGCTATTTTTGTTATGAAAAGAGTTTTCAAGTCGAAACAATTCAACAGGGCCTAGAAAAATATCGATAAGAATTTCCGGAAAAAATTAATGGTCAGAATGAACGATCAACCTTTATGTTTGCCTATACAACCATTCCGATAGAAAGAATTACGCCTAGATTCTTCAATAGAATCCGTTTCGAAGCGGTGTCTCCAACAGTAGTAGAGATATTGGTATATAGCTATATGAGCGTTCAAGCTCTCATCTAGTCATAACTTGGATGCTTACGTCGAATCATTAAAAAACCATATGAAAAGAATAGGTACAATCGTTACGGAAGTTCCAACACAATTACTAATTGTTTCATGATTCATGCCTACGAATGGCGGTAATGCACTGACAGACATACTCACGTGTTTGAATCTCGTTTGCATGTACGCTGGTCTCATTGTAATACGTGTTGTTCGCTCGCGTAGTTGCAATAATTCACTTACTATTCAAAATTGAGAAAAATGTTGTCATTGATCGACAACAGCACTTTTTTCGAGCCTGAGTTGTAAACAAAACTCTTTTTTTGGGTATGTGGATTGGAAAAATTAAAAATCTGTTTGGGTTCAAGAAAAAATGCATCTAGAAGAATGACCTTGAAAGTGAATTAAAAACCAAGATTGATGCGTTATTTTGAAGGTTAAATTGTGATTTATTCAGATAAAGGCAGAAATAGAACGCAGAACAAACAAATCAAAATTTCCACTCGTTACGCCGCGTTAATAATAGAGTTTCAATTAGGTACGATTGATGAGACGTCAAAAATTGAGCGTATGTTACGCCGAATTTTGATGAACAACAAGAATGAAAGAGAAATCTCATCAACTTTGGACTCATTTTACCAAAAATAACGTTCGAACATCAATTACTAGAAGAAAAAACTTGAGGAAAATTGAAATCCAATTAAATGTTGAAGTACTTAGGTAATTGTGTCATCTTCGACCTATTAAATTGAAAATAATGACCAATGAGCAAGGGAATGGACACAGCAATTATCGTAGTATTTCGATCGTTCACGATTGCTGAAAGAACGTCATGCAAAACTATGTTTGCCAACTATAACAGCAATTATAATAAAAGTAATTGATGACACTTGTGAGGAAAATCGACATAAATCGCGTTCCATCTCGCCAGTATTATTAATATCGTAATTATGACTCCATTTATTTTCATAGAGTGTGGATGATTTTAACAGTAGTGGGAATATGGGTATATATATGAGCATTAAAACTCTCTAGGCATAAAAAGAATCAGCTCTCGTTACTGGCTCTGTTAGTCACGGATGTGTAGCGAATAATTCTAACATCGACACTTTGAAGTTTAGTGCTTCACATGGACAGTTATCTTCCTGCAAAAATGTCGAGGTAAGATTTATCATTCGTATTGTATTCATTGATTGATACACATCGTGGGAACATTGAACCAACGGAATTTCATTTCGAATAACGTTTAACTTTTTTGCGTTCCGATTGAGTGAAGAAATATGTGCATTCTTCCTTGAAGTCTCTTGATACGAAATCGTCTTTCTCAGTGCCACCAGAAAGACTTTCCAAAGACTATTCAAAGGCTCAGTTGTCCAAACAGTCTCACTCAGTGCCACCAGGAAGACTATTCGAAGACTTGAAGACTTCGAAATTTAGAAATTTTATCGCCGGTTTAAATGACGGTAATGGGCTAATAGACATAAGGACTTATACGTTTGCATCTTATGTGCACGTATACTGGTTTTAATGGCAGATAATGGAAGATTATCACCGCAAAAAACACTTTTAACTTACCCATTTTCAAAATGTCTGGCTCTGAGTCCATAAACCATTATCGCAAAACAGTGTAACCGACGATTTATTGTAAGCTCTTTTATATCGAAGCAATTTTCCAGGACATCAAATTGTATTACAGACCAAAACATCGTACATTTCAGGCTAATTGTACAGTGGAAAAGAAGTAAAAATTTGTAATCACTGCGTTTTCTTTTTTGTACTCTGTTTTTAGGACTCAAAACAAGCAGAGTTCGTCGCTAAATAGAGGCTTATCAGTAAATTCGTCATTTGCTGTCGTTTTATCGATTGCAATGATGATAGGTTTTGTCGTAATAGCTCTAATACCAGAAAGCCGTGAGTTTAAACGATCTTCCATGAACATTATTCAAGATATAACCATGCATTACTGAGTGATAACACAAAAAACTAAGAATGGAACCTCCATAAAATAATTAGTTTTTTTCCGATCACTTTACTTGATATTGGAAAACAGTAACGATAAACTCGAAAACTTTTTTATAGATGAAGCAGTGGTACCGCCTGTTTTACCCGAAGCAATTTGTTGGACCGACGAGTGCAATAAAACAGGTGATTACTGCACAAACTTACGCTTTGATTGTGGAATATCTTTTGTCTGAACAATGGCAAGAAGATACTCGACATTTACTCGTTACAGCATCAAGAATCGTTAAAAACATGGACAGGAGCGTCGAGCCTTGCAAGGATTTTTACAAGTTTGCCTGTGGAGGTTACTTGGAATCTGCGAATATTCCGGAAGGCGAATTAGAAACTAGCTGGTTCCACACACAGGCAATAGAACGAAATAAACGTCTGAGAATGGTTATTGAGAGACCAATTGTAGTGCAGGAGTTAAAACCTCTCAAACTTGTAAAAAAGTTTTATCGATCCTGCATGAATTCGTGTAAGTCACACCAAGATATGAAGAATGTATTCGAACTGCTTCCATCTTAATTCTTACAGCGGCACTCGCTGCTCACCAAATACTTGACCCTATAAAGGATTATCTACGAAAGCTTGGCGGTTGGCCAGTGCTCGACGGAGACTCCTGGGATGGGACTGCCTTTAACATGAATATTATTAAAGCCTTATCCGTGTACGGAGTCATCCCCGATGTTAAAAACACCACGAAGAAAGTTTTATTCGTACGTTAGAAACAGTGACACGCTATTGTCGTGTCAATCTATATCTTACATAAGGGGAAATTTCAATTTGAGTATATTGCGAGGTCGAAAAGATTCTGAACAGGGATGAAAGTTTAGTGACTTCAAGTAAGCCGCGATGAATAAACGGAGAAATAAACACAGGGAGGAGTGAATTGGAATTTCTACGAAAGTAGGTCAATTAAAATGGCAGATTAGTACAATGTCAATTTTCAGTTCCAACAACCGGATGTGATGTTGCCGATAGAGAATAGTGATGCGGGAGTAACAAAGTTCTTGAAAATTATGGTGACCATAGCAGTAAATATGGGAGCTGATAAAACTCGGGCTCAAGAGGAACTTGAAAAATCTCTGGAATTCCTTCAAAGTGTTACTGATGCAAGTATTTTTTTTCGTCCATGCACGGGGATTAATATGTTCACATTTTTAACAGTTGTCCCTGCATTTCGAAAAAAAACAAGTCCCAAAAACGGAGTACATGTCAGTGAACATGACTATTCTGAGTCAGATGTACGAGGCGCTCCCTTGGAAACAATTCTTCGATGAGTTGCGTTCAATGAACGGTTATGATGTGTATGAAAACGATCTCGTGACGATAAGAACGCAATTATATTTCGAGAAATTGAACAATCTCTTGCGAGACACCCCTAAACGCGTCCTGGTCAATAGCCTCATTTTGCACGAGTTGTTAGAAATACACAAAGCTCTGCTGAAGCAACTTGTCTTTCCAATTAATGTTACCGGAGAAACTATACGTAACATGAAGTCAGATAAGTGCATTGAAGCTATCATCGAATCTTTCCCAATGAGCAGTTACGCTCTATACATGAAAAATAACTTCTATGAAGGTGCGACAAAGAACGCCCAGGAAATATTAACTGCGATCAAGAATCAAGTTTTAAGAAATCTGCAAGAGGTGTGAAATCGGAAACGAATTAACGATTATCGATGACTCAGATCTATATGTATTTGTTCTTTCTCAACAGAGCGACTGGATGGACAGCGAAACTAAGATATATGCTATAGAAAAAATAGATTACATGAAAAGTTTTCTATATTATACGGACGTAGCTCTGAACGATTCAAGAATACAGAAAACTTACGAAAAGTTCAATGTATCCGAGGATAACTTTGTTCAGAACATTATCAATTCCCGGGAATTGGTCAGGGAGTTTGTTGGAGAGGTGATGTTGACAGGCGATTATTCTGAATTATTTCTTTATGCACTTGGTCTCACGTACACCCCGTTAACTTTGACTGAATGGAATGCTATTGGTAAGCGACTTTAACATGGTGGAGTAATTGTATTCGATTCAATGGAATGTGCGTACCGACTTAGGAGAAGTTCGCATTTTCTAGAAGCTTAATAAAAATCGGAGTGAAATTAATTCGTCACCCTCACTACCTTAAATTACAACGATATACTACGATTTTGTAAAGATAAATCCGATTCTATACAAACACATTTTGCAGTATTGCCAGCTACAATTTTCCGAAGCGAAATATTTGACAAGGACAGACCACAATACATGAATTACGGTGCATTTGGTTTTTTCATCGGTCATGAAATATCCCACGGTCTCGATAGCACCTGTAAGGACTATGATAAAAACGGTGATAAGTCGACATGGTGGACACCCGAGACAGAAGAAAAGTATAAAGAAAAGACTGATTGCCTGATACGTCAGTATAACAATTTCACCGTGGAAGAATTTGATGTGCAGGTTTGTTATAAATTTACATGTTTTGATGGTAACAACAAGAAACATACGGTTGCATTGTCCTTTTCAAATAGACATGGAAAATCGCGATTTTCGCGCTGGCGTTGCAAAATATTATTTTTCAGTCCAAATCTGAACTAACTTAAAGCGACGGATATAGACTGGACGTTATAATACATTAAGTTCTTTGATTGTCAATTTCTAGGTCGATGGTGAACGCACACTTGATGAAAATATGTCTGATAATAATGGCATCAAAGTAGCCTACTTTGCGTACTTGGATTGGGTCGAAAGGAATGGTCCAGAGCCTTTATTGCCGTCGATAGAATTCAACGCTAATCAACTTTTTT
>JABFQM010003957.1:0-10474 GCA_022816865.1 Zelostemma sp. ZL-2020
TAAAATCTACATTTTTATGTCAATATCAATTTCGATTATTGTGAAATGAGACGGAATAAATTATGAAAGAAATAAAGTATAACAATCATTTACCGAACTAAACCGTGAGCCAACTTTCCTTGCGAATGAAATTATAATAAAATTCCCGTGACAAAGATTTCAATAAGAGAACATTTTCAATCGTAACGCGATTTACGATTTTCTTTTGTTATTTCATCTTCCAGACGACATTATTTTTCATCGCGGCCTTCCGTTAAATGATGAATGTAAAAATTTTTGAGGGTTTTATGCCCTCCAGCGTACTTTCAGCCGCAAACGACAAAATTCGTTTTCACCCCTGGTAGCTACGGCTGTATGTGTATTTGTAAATGTAGACTGGACGTGAAATATAAGGCAATTTCATGAACCATTAAGAGAGAAAGTTCATAAGTCGATGTCGGTAAAGTAGCACGTGTTTTCAGTGTTAACTCACGTAGAAGACAGAATGAGATTCCCGCAGGGAAAAATTGCATGATCTGGATAGGGATGTACAACTAGGGCGTCAACTTAAACGCTTTCTTTAAAACTCCTTTCGAAAAAACTTTATGAAAAAAGTTCAAATTGTTTAAAACTTCAACAAAACTTGGCGCAGGTGCTGAATTTTAATAACTGTTGGAAAAGTAATTCATCTAATTGAATATACAACGTAATTAAATACATATTTTTTAATAATTCTGCAAACGTACGATCGCTTTATTGAAATGGAATTGATACTCGTCAAAAGTTTTCACCACTTCATGAAATAATATTCAAATGCAGTGTACATTTTGTTATTTGTTTTTTACCATTTCGCAAAATCGAATCTCTTCAAATATCTATAACGTTACTTCATGCGAAGTGTGCAGTTATAGAACATGAAACGCTCGTTGAAATGAATAGAACATTAAATTCCAGTAAAATATATGAATATAAAATAAACTGTGCAAACGAAACATGTTGAAAACATTCGTAAATAAATTTAACAACGTCGGATTCCCATTTTTTCCTGGTATGCGTGAATGTTTAATAGTACATGTTGTTTGTATAACGACTTGAAAAAATGAATCCGGATTGCCACCTGGTTTTCGTATGTGACGATACAGCTTGAATCAAAATTAGCGTGAAAATTATTCGTCACAGTATCACGAATTCCGGGCTTTGGTTCTATAGCACGTCGTGTCTCGTCTATTAATAAGCGGACTTTTGGGATTATATGCGGCGGATTCGGTCAAAGCACCCCGTCTATTGTCGCGGAATAAGTGGGAATAAAGAGCCGATCCTTCGGGACCTCCAGGGTTTTCCACGGTTATTTCCGAGTCTACCTGCAACTACATGTACTTACACTTCTTCATCTCACACATGTTTCTTCATGTGTAGAAACATACATACAAAATTCGAAAGAAGATCCCGTAGCGTGCAAGGAACCGTAGAGCGGTACTAATTTCTCCGAGCGGAGATAAAAGAGAAAAGGAAAAAAGAAAAAAATAGTCGCCGTTCGCACGAAATGAAATTTCTTCCCAGAGAATGTCACCGAACTGAAAGATAAAGAATACGCCCTGCGGCATCACCTGCTTATGTTATTATTACATTAAAAAGTAGAAGGAAATCGTACAAACGCTTATCATAAATAAGAGTTCTTCGCTGAACTTAATAAAAACTGCGTTCCATTCTACATTGTGATTACATTTCTGAATTACGCTGTATGCTGTATTTTTTCAACGTTTAGCAATAACCTTCAACTTAACTGAACCGCATATTTTTATTAATAACAAGAAAATCCAGACGTTGGAAATTCACAAGTTTTCCAAAATGTGATTAAACTTATACAAAATTATGTATGTTTAAAAATTCAAGTTTGTAAAGATAAAGAATTTTTTACAAATAAATCATCTCGATAGGGTATATTCGTTTGAAAATTGCGTCTGTTCATGACCGTCAACGGTTCTCACTTCAACAGAACCGTATACCGGATAATAGATAGAGGTCGTGTCGTCAAGATTTGGGGAGACGAGTAAAAGAGCGATGTGACAAAAAGAGAAATAGGCGAGATATAGTATCTAAGAAAGGAGAAGACCCGAAGAGAAATAGAGGGTAAAAGACAGAGATGACTTGAGAGAAAGAGAGCTTGCCTGGAGGAACAATTACTTCTGCTCGGTTACACCCGGGGTAATCTCCATTAAACTGTTTGTTGAATCACATTGAATTACCTGGCTTGCTTTGCCGTACGCCGGCCTTTGTACAACCAGAGCCTTGGGATCGGTGAGATTAGATTAATTCGCCTGATTTTATTAAAAGCTTTTAGCGACGAAAATAGTCCTGTTACGCAGCATTACGTGTCATGTTCATGTTATGTTTTTAACTTTGTCGTATGACTACGGAAATGAATACTATCAATCGATTAGAAAAATACAATAGGAAATTATAATTGGGTTGATCTGATCAAGTCTTTCTACAGAAAATTGAAATGGGTTGAGATGACGGTACTTGTTTCAACTTCAAAGGATATTATTAGGACTTTTGGAGAGTTCAAGGGCCAATTATAAAGTTTATATTCAACAATATCAAATTCATGTAGGACCTTGAAACCTCTTGGCCTAATTGAAGGTAAAGAGGATTCCAAAACCTTACAGACACAACTTCACTTCCACCCTTTAAACGTATCGTTACACGGATATCTATAACGATATAATTTTATAATTCGTATGCTTTTGTTGCAAATAAAAATGCAAAAAAGATGAAATTAATGAAAACAAACAAATAACGTGAAACGGGTGCAATAATTGGAATAGAGAATAAACTGCTCTTCCAAAACCTTTACAATCATAATTTGTTTTCACTCAATGGACATTCTTTAAGCAATTCTCTAACTCTGAATTTAAATACTGTAAGTATAAAATCGAATCATAAATCATGCATGGAGACAATTTTTCAATGTACTACAATTTATTTATTTATTTTGGAAAACGTTACAACGGAAATTCTAAGCCTATAATGTACGAGGAATTGAACAGTAAAAATGAGATTTGAAATGACAAAGTAATGCAGGAATCTTAAAGAATGCCGAGGATCAAGGACATTTGCGGATGCCGAGTACTCGAGCGTGGCCGGAGGGAAGTATTGTCCGTTCGTCGCGTTATGTACAAAGGCTATCGTGACACAGAACGAGAAAAAAGAGATGAGATGAGCTCAAGATCGCTTTAGGATCTAGTTTAGATCTCGGGGAATAAACAGTTGTGACATATGCCGGGTTATGTAAACAGGCTATAGTTTGTATATAGTTCTTGCATTGTGTCTACCGAGGGGAAATACTTTTGACCGACCGTTTAAAACGACTATAATAGCAGGATTTGCGAAATAAACGAGAACTATGTCAAGCGCATGTTTTTCACATTCGTTTACTTTTTATCTTTCCCTTTCTTTTCTGTGTCACTGCTCTTCATTCGTACCCCGAGGATTCCGATTTTCGCTCTTGGCTTCTAAAATCTCCTTTTTCTAAAGATTTCTTAGAAAGAAGGGAAAGTGATATTGGAATAATTCAACGAGTTAATTTTGAACAACGAATTGTGTGGATTTCGTGATATTTCTTGTACAGTTGTAATTTTGAATATTCAAAATTTGCTCGCAATCAATTAATCCCGGTGAAATTTACAGCATTATCTGTAATAACAGCTGCAAAGTTTCACATGAGTGGCATGCTCGAAACTGATACAATATTCATCATTTTACTCTAAATTCTGTTCACTCCATGTTGCATGCAAATGTTCAGTTGAATTAAATTAATAGATTAATTAGTTGGATTAGAAAAAGGAAGAAAGAAATATTGCATTCTTTTTCAATTTGAAAGTTTCTCAATCAATTTTGCAGGAAAGAAATAATTTTTTATAAATGTTCCATTCTTTACAGATGCATATTTAAATATTGTTTAAATTACTATGAATTATAAGGATAAATAATTGCACTGATAACTCTAGCTTGTTTCAAGTTGGATTAATTTTAAAATTTATGTACTTTTTATCGTAAAATAAATCATTTCAGAATAAAAGTGGTGACGTCTTACAATATTTAATGTACGCGAGCTACATTTTCTGCGGCTTAAAACAAACGAGAGTTTCCAATTTGGTGCTTTTAATTTCCTTTTAAAAATTGAATGCACAAAGATTGCTCCAATCCAAAGATTATAACTTTTTTCACGTCTATGTATAAAAAATTGTTTGTTTTTGTGAAAGCATCTTAGTATTTCAACAGCGTAAAGTGATTTTCGTTCAAATATTTAGATATTTAGCTTTATGGTAAACTGGAAATACGTTTCTCTTCAGAGAAGCTTCATTAATTTTATTTCAACCTCAATTCCATTCCTAGCTCATTTTTATATCTTCCTCATCTCGTGCTCGTTCTTTGTAGATTCTTTTTAATTACACAAACCGACGAACATTTGCATTTTCCGGAACAGCCGTTTAGGAGGTACTGAGGACACAAAACCACACTTTGCTGATAAGAGTCGTATCTGTGTTTCACTACGGCTTTTTAATGCTTGAAAAGAACAGAACATTAGAGGCGGAAGGTAGGAATAACAAGATAGAGAGGAATGGAGAATGTTGAATTGCATTTTAATAAAGGCATTACTTAATACTGTGACGTGGAGCCAGTTTACGTACATGTATACTGATTTAACAAAAGCTTCGCACGAACGACATTGCTCCCCTCGAGTTACTTAATTTCGCATTGCTTTGGATACGTCTTTTTTGTTCGTAATTCCGTCTGTTCGTGATTTGCGTCTGATAGAACGAGTTGTTGAGTCAAGATCGGTCAAATTATACGGTTTCATTCGTTTGGAAATATAAACCAATTTCTGTTAAAGACATGATTCAAAAAACAAGTGCCCAACGTTTATTTGAGTATTTTAGTTTATAAAGTGACCACCTTCTTTTTGAAGTAACGTAATTTAAAAAAGCATACTTCTCATTGAATGATTCTTGCCATTGAGAATGAACTCGATTGGCAGAAAAAGTATGAAAGAGAGCAAGCGTTTTTTACCATTGGAAAAAACCATTTTTCAACCAAAGACGCCTAAAAAGTTCCTATACTGAAGTGAATCAATTTTTTCACAGAATTATATGGGTCAGATTAGTTGAGAGTTGGAATCGCAATCCCGCTGTTTTCGCGGCATCGCTGGAACGAAATGTTACACGTGCATGTATGCAACACAGACATTCTCACTTCAGCTGATTTCATCGATGCAGCAGCCACAGCAACGGGGCGCGCTGCCAACGCTCAAACGATGTGGCATTATAATTTTGCGGAAGAATCGATTCACTGTAGTGCGCAGCAGGAAACGATGAGAACGCATTCGATAATCCAATGTTGGCGCGATATTGAACGATACTCTCGAGAGAAAAATCGATGTGAATCGATACAATATGACTCCGTTGATTTCTCGGAGGTGGGAAGTTTGGGAACGATCACACGCCGTATCCGCGCAGTAACATTACCGCAAATCTCTGCGGTCACTATTTGTGGATGACGCGCGGTTGCCATTGTTCTCGACGTTTCTCTTAAAAAAGAGCTCGACGCGTCTCGATCAGCGATCGAATTTGCCATTTATGAATTTGTCTTGCAGAGATCCCGTAAGATTACCACCGAAGTTAGGCAGTGTCAGGGAAAGCTGTTACTTGGGTAATTTTACAGTCTTCAGCTGCTGTCAGGTGAAAATTTTGAACTTTACAGTTCGGATTACATTTTTGAAAACATTATATATTGCATACATTTTTCTTCATTGTGTATCGCAAAGAAATAAAGCAGGGAATTGAAAGTAGAGCTACTTTAATTGGAAATGAATTGCATCTTTTACAAACACCTTTTTTATCTTTCAGTACTCGAAGTAATAATTACAAGATACTTCAAAGTAATTTCTATCCACATTTCTGGTTGCTGGTTTGGAAATCTGCATCTGTGTTACATCGCAATTTGCCTGCAATATTCAATTACTCATAAATTTTGATGAACAAGACTTAGGATCCATGAGATCTGATTTCCTCCCGGATGCATTGCATCATTACTAAATTCGAGCGCAAAAGAATCATGTGTATGAATTTGATATCATTGTTGATAGAAAACGAGGCTTGACGGACGTGTTTCAGCATTCCCAGAGTACAAAATTCGGCATATATTGAATTACAAAAACCAAGTTCCACAGTGCCGAGTAGTATAATCATGTTGTTCCACCGCTTGTGACGACAGCAAAATTAGTAAAGAGTGGCTAATAATTTCGTCACAATTTGTTATTTTTTGTGACTTTAACCGCTAGTTCATCACATATTTTTTTTGCAAGCTTTTCTCTGTATCAAATCCCTTCCAGATTTTATTTAGTTGATTGAGCTACGATTGAATAATTTTTGTCCACTCAAAGGGTTCTTTGAATCCTTTGCATAAAAGGAATTTCCCATCCCTACTTATTTTACTAATAGTTTTTTCAAAGTCCATCAACGGATCTCTGTAAATTGTGAAATTCATCACATTACTTCATTTTTCAAGAATCGACATTATAATGTCGCGCCAATTAATTCACAAACGTACCTGTGAATTGTCTATGTACATTGTACACTTTTTTTTGGATGTCGCAACAAATTCAACGTAGTCATCGCTGAATGATATACCGTTTTTTTCATTCGTTTCGTTTTTTTCCATTAATCTCCACGATTCTTTTTATTATCAGTTCATGTGATTCAAAGAGTTCCTCAACATTTTCAATCATCAGGAAAAAATTCACTGGCTGTGACCTCTAAAAAGCATGAGATCGCAGTTTGTACTGTGCATTGCTTGAATTACCATTTTTATTCTTATTTCCTGATTCCAGCTGATACAAAGTATTTTTTTCAAGAGGCGTCACAATGGTTTTCCGAAACTTTTCTGCATCCTCGACCTGATTTTTAATAGTCTTTTTCAGTACGTTCAATATAGCGATAAAATTTTGTCGCACTTTTGTTACCGAAGGACCTATCAAAAGTAATAATACAGTTTAAAGTGGGATATTCCGAAGACATTTCCTGAATGGTCATAAACTGATGTTGATTCAATTGCGGCGCTACTTATTTTTGGTGCTTTGAAAAACTCTAGAGTTGCGCATTAATTGCCCTGTGATTCACTTGGCTACTACACTTTTCGTTATAATTCTTCCGAAAATTTAATTAAAAAGTAACTCGTATAAAAAACGAGTTTGTTGCGTATAAAAGACGATTCAGAAAATAAGAAAAATTGTCCTCCATGATATTGGACCATCTTCGATACGATCCCTGCCCCGGATTTAAGAGGCTTCTTCGCTTTTCATAAAATTACACGCCAGAACTTGACGATGCTCTCCAATATGTGCCCGGCCAGTATTTTTTACGGTCATTCTTGACACTCTTGAAGATGCACCGGGTATCTGATATAGCGGCCATTTCCACCTCTTTAATACATTTTAATACAGTTCCTCGTTAAATGTACCCGTATTCAAAAGACGGATACATTTTTTCTGGACCGTGAATATACGTATTGAAGACGAAACCATGTTTATTGTGCTCATTCTTCTGATTTGAAACTAATTCATAGAAAAGATTCAAGGAATTCGGAGTCAAAAACGGAACATCGCCTTAGCATTATAGACGATCCTCGTTTTCTCAGTAATCGGGTTTATGTAATCAAGTTTACGAAAAGCGCGTGCACTGCTGCGACAGCAATGCTCGTAAACTGCCCTGGCTGTTCCCATAAAACGCGAACCGCCAGCGTGGTGGAACTAAGTCTCAAGAGATCCATCCAATTTCCATTTCAAATAAACGTCATTTAACCAATTTGCAAGGAACCAATTTGACACATTCTTTCAACAATGCTTGAGCATTGTTTTTCTATGTAAAACCAAAAAATGTACTCACCTTTCAAAATTGTAATGCGTGCCGAGAATTCCCATTTCTCGAAAATTCAAACATTTAGATTTGCTCGACGTGAAATCGGAACCAGTCTTTCGAAAATGCGAAAACTAGATGAGGGTGTTATGGAAACCTGATATTGTTATGAGCCCACTAACATTAGGGGATTTGAGTTTACGATTTTGCGATCCTTTGATTCATTTTCTCGTAACCAGATAATTAATCTATTAGGGTGGACAGCGATTAAGTTACAAAGAGTTTAATTTCTTGAAATCCCGATGACATTCAAAGGGTAATATGACGAAAACGCAATTATATCGGAAGCCTGAATGATGGGTTATCATGATATAGGGGGATTGACTCACTGTTCTACTCGCCTTTGTTTGATAGCACCAGGTTAATAAGCATAAATGCAATGGACATCAACGTTCCAGCTGAGTGCTTTATTTCGTGAAACAGAAGATACTTCGGCGCTGTTCAATTACGTTTAACGTTTGCTCACGTCTTTGAGACATTATTTCGAACATCATTAGTCGGCGAATCATATTTCTAATTGTAATCTAAGCACAATACGTGCTAACCAATTTATTTCATTGCGTTATTTAATCAGTTAGTCTTTACTAAGAAATTTAATACTCAAAATTAAATGCTGTGGATCATTAGCAGCTCCGAGTGTACAATAATTCATTCAATACAATTTTACTTCCGACAAATTTCATGATTCTACTATATTTTTATACAAAAACGTAATAAAAGATTTAATGTGTATGTAAATTTTTATTTCCAATCCCATGGGAAAGCACAAAGAGTAAAAATACTGCACCTCATACTTCATAGCACGGTAAGTTTAACTTTCATTATACTTTCCCACCAATAATCGTTAATCTAAAACAAAATATATGGATATACGTTTACAGATTGCGGTACGCACCGCATTTTATGGTACCACCCTCTCACCCCTTTCCCTACACTTTTTATTTCGTTTAGTGCTTACTACTTTTCCAAGCTTGTTTGTATCCTCTGCGCGTGACACGATCACGCGAACGCAACTTGCAGGGCGATCAACGCCCGGGAAAATGCAAAAGCGTGACTACAAGTAATCGGATCTAAAGAGTCTCCCGAGTTACTGCGTTCCTCAGTTACAACTGGCAGCCGTGCCACTTTGCGAAAGGCACGAAATCACACGAATGCCGTGATTTGAATTATACTCAAGTCAACAGTTAGATTTTCATAGAAAAATATTTCTTTTATATCCACGTTTTTGTATCGTTCGAAATGATTGTATTAGAAAGAAACGTGAAGGTTTTTTTTATTATGCATTATGTATTCCAAGTTTAGACAACTAGATATTTTTAACTAGAACAAGTTCTACGAAATTTCGAAATTTCGTCAAGAAGTTCATGAAGTAACAAAAATTTATCACACAGCAATTTCTACTGGGGATATTGGAATAAACAATTCATTCAACAATTGAGATATAAATTTTTCGCGAGAGAAATAACTGTACAGAATAAAAAATAATCAAAGTATCGGAGTATGTTTAATATTTCTAAAGAAGTATTGATAGCTATTATGTCATAAACACAGACTTATTGAGCTTATAGGGAAGTTTGGGGTGCGATCGAGCGCGCAAGGGAAATGCATGTGAGGTGAAATTGCCAGTTGGAAATTCAATTAATAGCCATAAGCAAGGCATCTTTCGCACAGCGATTCTCCCACACAACGTCGCCAAAAGTGCGAGCATTTACATAATGCCATAAGCGTCCAGGAATTGCTTTGTGCATCAGTTAACTGAAATAACTCTGGCATAATCGATTCTCCACATAGTTGCTGCATTCGGACATTTGTGATATTCGGGAATAGTTTCTACATTCCGGAAATCATCTCAAATGTCATAGTTCCTTGGCTTTATCGGTAACTACACTGTGGTTTCAATTTTGCGGCTATTCGAATCTCGCTACAGTAGGTACGTATCATCTTTCTACGTTAACTATGAAGGGATGCACTACATCAATATTAGATCATGCAGCGCTTTATTAGGTATGCAAATACATACCTGTACCTAAATTTCGGCCTCGCTATTCTTGTCAGCCATTCCTCAGCCGCTTATGTAATAGTTTACAAGAACTTACGTTGTAATAAATAGAAAATTAAAAATGTTAACAGACTAATTTCCGATACTCTGGAGATTATTTCGACTGAATCTATGAACTGTTATTGAATTTGTTACTGTCGGCTTTGAAAAACCTTTCTGGACTTATAAACTTGTGTTTTAATCGTCGCTTTGAAATTGCATACCATTTTTAAAAAAATTTTCTATAAATTGCGTATGCACTTAATATGACTTTTTCTGCACATTTTAAGGTAAATGCTCCAGTAATGGCCAGGTTAAGGCACCAGCTCATTTTGAAACGTTAAAATTTGTAAAAATTTCATCAATTCCTTGCGTAATCGTGGGTTTATTCGAATAACGAGACATGAAAAAATGTTATTCGAAGTACAATTTTACAATTAAAGTTAAAGTGCAAGGAAAAACATGAAAAATGCGTCAAAAT